>JARHVA010009606.1:120000-291392 GCA_037957365.1 Torreya grandis | reverse complement strand
TTTCTAAATCTTTTCCCTTTAAACAAGCTAGTTTAGCAGAGATTATCTTGCATAGACATATACATGGAGTTATCACTTTCAATCTAGAGTTCTATTTCCTCCATAAGCATAACCACAAGCCTAGAAATGTTCTAAAGTTTCCCAAATATGGGAGAAGACTGAACACTCTCTTCTAGGGTGCAAGATTTTTAGACAATAATTCTAGTACACCTAGTGGGACCATAGTTCTTGGTTATCTACATGTCAAGGTGAATGTTGGTCTTGACAAACCAAAGTTTTTACTCTTAATACAACATTTGGTGACTCCAAAAGGGTAAGAATACCTAGTTGTATATCAATTTTATTACAATTCACCTCGTGGTCCTCATTAGATCATCTAGGATTCTTGACCAAACCCCTTTAGATGAAATTATTCTTTAAGAGCAATGCCCTGAACCTTTATTTCCACTTAGAGATCCTGGGCAAGGAGGTTTTATAAGAGGAAGAAGTGGAAGAATTTGAATAGATAAGAGATCAAAAAGAAAGAAGAGAAATGGATAAACATCAACCTTTTCCATCCTTTAATACCCAAAATCCAATCAAATTTCCTATATATGACCTTATTCCTCCCAATACTATCAACAATCTCCCTAGTTTTACTGGTGAAGGTCCTATTACACTGTCTAAGCATATTAGAGACATTTCAAACTTCTATATTTTTCATAATGTCACCTAAGCCAATGTAGCCATTAGACTACTGGTTATGTCTCTAAAAGGTAAGGCACTTGACTAGTATAAAACATTGGAAGGTGGTTGAATTACAAGCTAGGATGACTTTAGGGAATTGTTAGTAACCAAATTTGAAAACAAAAGTGACCATTCTTCACTAATCTATCAGCTAAATGTAATAAAGAGAGGTCCTAATGAATCCATGAGGGATTTAAATGAAAGGTTTTAGAGGACATGGCATAGGCTACCACCTATCATGAGACCTCCTCTAAGCTTGTGTTCCCATGTATCTCAAAGGTATTGGTAATGTTTTGTTTGTTATGTTATAGTCAATGGGAGGTTTCACTCTTCCAAGTGCATATGAGTTAGCCATTAAAGTTAAGAATAACTTAAAATAGGATAGAAAGCTCCCTCTAAGATTTGTCATGCCTTTTTTGTCTCACAATCCTATTAAATCTCCAAATTTAGCACAATTCATAATTCCAATGTGAATCCAAGACCCTTTCCCAAGAAGTTGGATGATGTTGTGGACAAAGATGAAGAGATCTGATCATTGTGAGCTTAGCTCAAACAAGCTTGATTCTAGATGTGTGTTCCACATAATCATCAATATTATCCTCAACAAGTATATATATCTCTACCCCAATACAACTACCAAGGAAGAGGAAAAAATCAAAAAGGTTACAATAGGTATCCCAATGCCTATAATCCTAATTCTACTCCTCCCATGAAGGTTATCATTCTAGTACATACTAATCTAGTCCAAGGAGAGAATCATTTGGACCAATGGGGACAACCTCAAGGTCAGTTTATGTATGATGATGGAGAAGGAAGCCAAGACTTTTAGGCACAAGAGGAAACTACTCCTTATTTAACTTTAGAAGAAGCAAACCTTATGTAAAGGGATAACCATGGGGAAGGCAGCAACCAAAGTGTGTTAGGGTGTGGAGCTAAAAGCTTCACCAAGGAGCATTCATTAGCAGTTTCAGGTCTACACAGACACCGGCATCAGTTAAGAGTGACCGACGTCTGTCAGGAGCAGTTGTAGAGATGCTGATGTCGGCAGAGGGTCGACCAACGGTGGTCATAGACAAGCAACAGGAACTGACATCGGTTACCTGCGTGTCTAGAGAGTTATTTTCATGGATAGAAGCGAGTGTTTACATGATGAGTTTGAGTTGTAGTCTCAAGCTCGCATCTCTATTATTGGCAATACTATTTTTAGATCCCTTGTTCAAGTGGCTTAACTGCTTGTTGGATGTACATGCTCAAGTCTCCTAATTCTATATGTAGAATTAGATCTTCCTAGCTTATTGTAGTTTGTAGTAGTTTTGGTAGTAGTTATTGTGAATTGTTGTTTTAATTCATTGTATGAGAAGAACAGTACAGAATTGAATCAATCCAGGCTTGTTGGAGTTGATTGTTCTTGAGAGAGAGAGCTCTTGAGGAATAGAGATCTATTGTGAGATCTATACATCTAGGAGAGGTGTGGAAGAAAGAAGTTTCTTCAATTGTATTCCTTCTATAAAGAGTTTGTTAATACAAGTTTTTAGGGTGGTTTCTTGTATCTCTTGTTTTTGCTATTATCTCATTCTAATTACTTGTCTATCTGATTTAATTATGCATTTATTACTTTCACAATTGTAATCTATTATTGGTTGATCCCCTAATAAGTGGTATCAGAGCCTTGGTTGCAGGTTCAGAGCTTGATATCCAATAAGTGGTATCAAAGTTTAGGTGCACTAACAGGTGGTTCAGATCTGTGTAGCGTGTATTGATTATAGGTTCTCACAGGGGTTTCTGCAGGGATTTTTGTTTGAGTGGGAGAAGCAATGGCAGATGAAAGTAAACTGAGAATGGAAAAGTTCAATGGCAAAAATTACCAACACTGGAGAATGCAGATAGAGGATTATCTGTATCAAAAAGATCTCTACTTACCATTAGGTGGGGTTGCAAAGAAGCCCAAAGACATGGAGGATGAAGAATGGGAAGTTCTTGACAGAAAGGCTCTGGGGTCTATAAGACTGAGTCTAGCATCCACTGTGATATCCAATTTATCACAGGCAAAGTCTATGGTAGAGTTGATGACTACGTTAGCAAATTTGTATGAAAAACCCTCAGCTTCCAATAAGGTATATCTTATGAAGCAGTTATTTAATTTGCATATGAATGAAGGTGGATCTGTTTCTACTCATCTGAATGATTTCAATGGAATTGTGAATCAATTAAGTTCAGTGAATATAGTGTTTGATGATGAAATAAAAGCTCTTTTGATATTATGTTCTTTGCCTGAAAGCTGGCATGGCTTAGTAATGGCAGTAAGTAATATTGCATCTGCATCAGATATTTTGAAAGTAGAGGATGTTGTTAGTGTTATCTTGAATGAGGAAATACGTAGGAAAAGCACAGAAGAGGCATCTAGGAATGCTTTAAGTTTTGAGAGCAGGGGAAGGCAAAAAGAGAAGAGCAAGAAAGGCAGATCAAGATCCAAATCTAAGGGGACAGATAGATCTAAATCCAGAAATGGCAGAAGGCCACAATGCTGGAATTGTGGAAAGATGGGGCACATAAGTAGAGATTATTTGTCAAAGCCTAAGGAGGACAATCAGCATGAAGGAAAGGAAGAAGCCAAGGTTGTAGGTATTGCACAAGATGCTTTAATTTTCTCTCTGCATAATAATATAGAATCTTGGGTATTAGATTCTGGTGCATCTTTTCACGCTACCCCTAACAGGGAATATTTTAGTGACTATATCCATGGAGATTTTGGAATAGTGTATCTAGGGGATGATGAGCCCTGTAAAATAATTGGCAAAGGTAAAGTGCAGCTGAAGATGCAGAATAGCAACACATGGGTGTTGAGAGATGTGATGCATGTTCTTAACTTGAAGAGAAATTTGATTTTTGCAGGAAAGTTAGGGGATGAGGGTTGTATAGTAACTCTCACAGCAGAATCTTGGAAGGTTACCAAGGGTGCACTTGTTATGGCCAGAGATAAGAGAGAAGGTACTCTCTATTTGTGTAATTGTGTTACTAACAAATCTCCTTTTGTATTATCTACTTCAGATGTGGATGCTAAATTGTGGCACTCAAGGCTTGGCCACATGAGTGAGAAGGGGATGTCAATTCTTAAGTCCAAAGGTATGCTTTCAAACTTAAAAGGCATAGATCTAGATTTTTGTGAGCACTGAGTATTTGAAAAATAGAAAAGGGTTAGTTTTCTCAAGACTGGGTCTACTAAGAAGAGGCATAAGTTGGAGCTTGTTCACACAGACGTGTGGGGACCGGCTCAAATTGCTTCCATTGGAGGATCACAGTACTATGTATCTTTCATAGACGATGCTACAAGGAAGGTATGGATCTATTATATTAGAAGAAAATCTGATGTATTTGAGACTTTTAAAGTTTGGAAAGCTATGGTTGACAATGAAACAGGTAAAAGTTTAAAGTGCCTGAGATCAGACAATGGCGGTGAGTTCTACAGTCATAAGTTCAGAGATTATTGTTACATGCATGGAATCCGTAGGCAAAGGATGGTTCCAAGGACACCTCAGCAGAATGGTATTGCTGAAAGGATGAATAGGACAATAATGGAGTGTGCAAGATGTATGAGATTGCATGCCGGTTCGCCCTTACAGTTTTGGGCACAAGCTGTTGACACTGCAGCATACCTGATTAACAGAGGACCCTCTACACCTCTGGATGGTGGTATTCTAGAAGAGGCATGGACAGGTAAAAAGGTTGATCTCTCATATCTCAAAGTTTTTGGTTGTGAAGCCTTTGTGCACATAGATAAGGAAAATAGAAAGAAGCTTGATGCTAAGTCTATGAGGTGCACGTTTATTGGCTATGGCTCAGATGATTTTGGTTACAGATTGTGGAATTTAGAAACTAACAAGGTAATTAGGAGCCGTGATGTTGTTTTCAATGAAAGAGTGATGTATTGTGATCAGCTAAGGAAGCTGAATCAATCTGAGTAGAGCAATGGTGAATTGGATGAGGTGAAATTCCAAGATGAGCTTGCGGGAAAAAGAAATAATCACTTACAAGAAAACATAGAGACCGATGTCGACAGGTTAGGAACCGGCATCGACAGGATAGAAACCAACGTCGGCCATACAGAGACCGACATCGATAGAATAGGTACCGAGGTCGATCAGGCAAAATTGATGTCAGCCAATAATAGGTCTGGAGGTGATCGAGGTTGGTCACTGTCAGAGAATTTGGGTGGACAGCGTGTTGTAGAGGAGTCTCAGACACCCATCAGGAGGTCAAAAAGGGTGAGTAAGCCTCCAATTAGATATTCTCCTTCTTTATTTTATCTATTGCTAACTGATGGTGGAGAACTAGAGAGTTTTGAAGAAGCAATACAGGTGGAGTCCAAGAGTAAGTGGGAGCGTGGCATGGTTGAGGAGTTGGAGTCCTTAAGAGAGAACCAAACATGGGATTTGGTTGAATTGCTAGCTGGTAAGAGAACACTAAAGAACAGAAGGACCTACAGGTTGAAAGAAGGTGAGAATGGATAGATGAGATATAAGGCCAGATTAGTAGTGAAAGGATTTGCACAAAATCCAGGTATCGACTTTGGTGAGATTTTTTCTCCTGTTGTTAAAATGACTTCTATAAGGATTGTACTGTCTTTGGTTGCTTTTGAGGATTTGCATCTTGAGCAGCTAGATGTTAAGACAGCATTTCTTCATGGAGATTTGGATGAGGAAATTTATATGGAACAGCCAGAAGGATTTGAGGTCAAGGGTAAGGAGAAGTTTGTGTGCAGATTGAAGAAAAGCTTGTATGGCCTCAAACAAGCTCCTAGGCAATGGTACTTAAAATTTGATAGGTTTATGACTAAGCATGGCTACAGTAGGTGTCAATCAGACCAGTGTGTGTATTTCAAGAGATTTGATAATGGTAGATATATTATTCTATTGTTGTATGTAGATGATATGCTAGTTGCAGGATCTCACATGCAGGATATCTTTGAGCTTAAGGTGAAATTAGCTCAAATGTTTGCTATGAAGGATTTGGGAGCAGCTAAGAAAATCCTTGGCATGAGCATTATGAGAGACAGGAAAAATCACAGGTTGATATTGTCTCAAGAAGATTATGTGGACAAGGTGTTGAAACGGTTCAATATGCAAGATGCTAAACCGGTAAGCACACCTTTGGCTGGACATTTTAAGTTAAGTAAAGAACAATGTCCTAATTCATATGATGAGGTAGAGTACATGAGTAAGGTTCCATATTCTTTCGCAGTAGGGAGTTTGATGTATGCAATGGTGTGTACTAGACTGGATATTGCCCAAGCAGTGGGAGTGGTAAGTAAGTATATGGCCAATCTAGGTAAGGAACATTGGAAAGCAGTTCAGTGGATCCTTAGATATCTGAGAGGAACCAGTAGTAGGCACTTGTGCTATGGAGGTTCAGATACTTCTCTACATGGCTATGTAGATTCAGATATGGCAGGTGATTTGGATGGCAGGAGGAGCACTACAGGTTATGTTTTCACTGTAGGTGGAATGGCGGTTAGCTGGATATCTAAGTTGGAGAAGGTTGTTGCCTTGTCAACTATAGAAGTAGAGTATATTGCAGCCACATAAGCTAGCAAAGAGATGATATGGATGACACGGTTCATGGATGAGCTTGGTAGGGAGCATGAGAGTTGCAGGTTGTATAGTGACAGTCAGAGTGCAATCCATTTGGCTAAGAATTCAGCCTTTCATTCAAGAACAAAGCACATACAACTAAGGTACCATTTCATACGATAGGTATTGGAAGATGGTGAGTTGAAGCTGGAGAAGATCCATATAAATACGAATCTTGCTGATATGTTAACCAAGCCAGTTATAAAGGAGAAGTTGAATCTTCATTCAACTTCTGTTGGTCTTCATGATTGAGTTGAAGATGGAGGAGCTAGAAGATGTTGCTGTACAGGTACTGGTGCAGCTGTTTATCTCCAAGTGGGAGATTGTTAGGGTGTGGAGCTAAAATCTTCACCAAGGAGCATTCATTAGTAGTTTTGGGTCTACACAGACACTAGCATCAGTTAGGAGCAACCGACGTCGGTCAGGAGCAGTTGCAGAGATGCCAACATCGGTAGAGGGTCAGCTGACGGTGGTCATAGACAAGCAACAGGAACCGACATCGGTTACCTGCGTGTCCAAAGAGCTATTTTCATGGATAGAAGTGAGTGTTTGCATGATGAGTTTGAGTTGTAGTTTCAAGCTCGCGTCTCTATTATTGGCAATACTATTTTTAGAGCCCTTGTTCAAGTGGCTCAACTACTTGTTGGATGTACATGCTCAAGTCTCCTAATTCTATATGTATAATTAGATCTTCCTAGCTTATTGTAGTTTGTAGTAGTTTTGGTAGTAGTTATTGTGAATTTTTGTTGTAATTCATTGTATCAGAAGAACAATATAGAATTGAATCAATCCAGGCTTGTTGGAGTTGATTGTTCTTGAGAGAGAGAGCTCTTGAGGAATAGAGATCTATTGTGAGATCTATACATCTAGGAGAGGTGTGGAAGAAAGAATTTTCTTCAATTGTATTCCTTTTGTAAAGAGTTTGTTAATACAAGTTTTTAGGGTGGTTTCTTGTATCTCTTGTTCTTGCTATTATCTCATTCTAATTACTTGTCTATCTAATTTAATTCCACATTTATTGCTTTCACAATTGTAATCTATTGTTGGTTGATCCGCCAACAAAGTGTAGGCATGATGAACTTCCAAAAAAGAGATGATTATGTGTTAAATCAAAGTATTTCAGTTATATCCAAGAAGAGAGAATTGGGAGAAGATCAAGGAGTGCATATAACTCCAAGTGTTGCCTCTCCAAGGCCACAAAGTGTGAATCCTAATGATGTACCTACTGTAAGTAATGCTCCTTAGCAAAATTAGAGTGTAGGTAGGATTGTCAAACCTACAACATAGTAGGTTCAAACTCATCTACATTAAAAGGTATCATAAAAGGTGAATGCTCCCTCTCTAAACATTATTTATTTTTTGAATAATGTGAAGACAAGTATATCTCTTTGGGAAGTCTTGCATATGCCTAGTCAGAAGAGGCTATTGTAAGAACATCTTGCAAACATTCATGTAGCCCCTAAAACTTCAAATCACAATGGTGTATCCCTTACTAATAATCCAAAACATGTATTATATCCCTCCACCAAGTCTGAAAATCCTCCACCCTTCTATCTCACCCTCATCATGGGAGACAAGTTGGTCCATAATTGCATTGTGGATAGTGGAGCTAGTACCACTGGTATGCCTAAAGTGGTGGCTAATAAATTGGGATTACAATATTAGCCACATAACAAGGGTGTATTGCATCTTTATAGGAGTAAAACTAAGATAGTGGGACTATTCAAAGGTTTTAAGGTCATCTTGCATGATTACCCAAGTTTTCTAATTTTTCAATATATTACAGTGGTAGACCTTTTAACACCTTTTGCTATCTAATTATCAAGGGACTTCATGGCTAAGATATGAGGTAAATTTATATCGATTGGTATTTTATAGCTTTTAAAAATATATATGGAACCAAGGTGACTATAAGGACTCAACCCTTAACAAGGTTTCATATTGAGCCATACATGGAGACAAACTCAAATCAGAATTGTTTAATTAGCAAAGAATCTAAAAGTGTTATGGATGGTGAAGAATATTCCCCCTTGAAGGTATTTATAATCTCTTCCTTGATAAATAAATAACTGAGACACATGGACTTAATCCATACACCATAAAAGAGACTAATTTTAGAGATTACTATATGCATGAAAAGGATGTTCCAACCCCTTCACTCATTAATGAATATCATGAGCTTGAAGGGATCTAGGAAATGTTTTTTGACGGTTCAAGGAGAAAAGTAGGTGTAGGACATATTATCATGATTATTTATCCATCAAAGAACCAATACTACTCCTCTTATAGATTTCACTTTAGTTGCACCTGTAATGTGGTAGAATATGAAGGTCTAATTCATGGCCTCTAATGGGTAAAGAAGAGAGGGATCAATAATTTTAAAGTATATGGGGATAGCAAGTTGGTCATTCATAAAGTAATAAATAAAGCTATATCCAAGAATCCTTTGATTAAATCCTAAAATCATAAGGTCTGGGACTTACTTGAAGACTTTGATGACTTCAACATACAACTCATATCAAGGGATTCCAATAAACATGCTGATAGGTTGGCTTCCATAGGGTCATAGTTCAATGTAGCAACTAATTTGGGAAAGGAAAAAGATTAGTCTCACATCAAAGTCATTGTGAGTCCTTTTATCCCAAATAATGAAGTGTCATGGCAAGTGTTTAAAAGCGATGAACACATTACACACTGCTTACAAAATAAGGTAGGTTTCTCCTCAAGGAACCAAAAGAGATTGCATGCTCATTATGAAGAACAAATTATATAGCTAAAGACAAATAAGATACGCAAGGGGATGATTACCTTGGAGAGTGTCTTTAATGAAGATGATCCAAATAAGGAGGAAAGAGTGAGTATGTCCATAAAAGAAGAAAATTATGAGAGAGACATTATTTAAACGGACAAGATCCTAAAGATTGGTAAGATTTGTTCTTTATCTAAAAGGTAGGCCTTTGTTGAACTATGTAAAGAGTTTCAAAATAGCTTTGCTTAGGAATATAAATATTTTAAACAGTTTAATCCAAGTCTAGCTCATCACACCATTGAGCTATAACATGGAGCTAAACTGGTCAAACAAAAGTAATGGCCTATCAATCTCAAGGTAAAAGAACTGATGGAGTTGACCAAGAGGATTAAGTCTAGGATTATCTTCACTATCAAGCACTCGACATGGGTGGCTAATCTTGTAACTATCCAAAAAAAGAATGGATAAATCAATCTTTGTGTGGATTTTTGAGATCTTAATAGAGTGTCTCTTAAGGATCATTATCCACTACCTTCCATGGAGCAAATTCTACAAGTTATTTTAGGTTCTCAAAGCTTCTCACTTCTTGATGATTATTCAAGCTACAATCATATATTGGTAAATGAAGAAGATCAGTTCAAAATAGCCTTCACTATGAAATGGGGGACATTTGCCTATAACAAGATGCCTTTTGGTTTATCAAATGCTAGAGCCACATTTTAAAGGGAAATAGACATGGATTTTAAAGTTTTGATCAATAAGTTTATATTGGTGTATCTTGATGATATAACTATTTTTTCAAAGGATTTTTTTGATCACATGGAACATCTAAGGTAGGTGTTTGAGAAATGTAGGGAGTATTGAATATCCTTTAATCTAAAGAAGTGCATATTTTTTGTCTTTGAAGGTAAGCTTTTGGGTCATATCATTTCAAAGGAAGGCTTGGATATTGACCTCAAAAGTATTGAGGCTATCCAAGGCTTTTCCTTACCTCAACACAAGAAGGGAATGCAAAGCTTCTTGGGGAAAATAAACTTTGTAAGGAGGTTTATTCTAGGATTTGCAACTATGGTAAATATTATCATAGCCATGCTCAAGAAGAACTAAACTTTTGCTTAGACAAATGAAGGTTAGAGTAATTTTGAGTCAATCAAGCAAGCAATTATAGAGTCTCCTAATCTCTTAAACCCAAACTTTACCATGTATTTCATACTCTATAACTTTGATAACCTTGATATAATCTCAGCCATGCTTATGCAAAAAAATGATGAAGAGGTTGAGTAACCAATTGCATTCTTCAGCCAAGGATTAGAGGATTATGAGGTCAGGTATTATTTTCTTGAGAAGTAGGCTCTAATAGTGATTAGAGGATTGAATAAATTTAGACACATGGTTTTGAACAATAAAATAAATGTCATGGTTTCTGATTCTAGCACCAAGGAGTTTCTCCTAAGCAAAGACCTCAATGAAAAGAGAGCAAGATGTATTACAAAGGTGATGGAGTATGACATGGATATTAAATTGACAAGATTGGTAAGAGGAAGAGGATTGTGTGAGCATTTGGCTTCAGATATTCAAGAGCCAAAAGAGGAAGCCTTGGTCAACCAATTTCACCCCCAACTAGCTGATCAAATGCAAGCTCAAAGTTAGAGACAAGACATCATTAGTTTTATTTAAAATGGTGAGTGTCCCAATAGCTTGAACAAGTCTCAAAGGAGATATTTTAGACTACAAACCATTCCTTATTGTCTTTTATATGGTATTATTTTTAGAAATTATGTGAATAGTGTGCTACTAAGATGTGTTAACAATTATAAATTTGATATGCTACTAGAGAAGTTCCACAGTCGTGTAGATGAAGGTCATTTCTATCCTAAGATGAAATTTGCAAAGATAATGAGGGATGGTTACTATTGGCCTAACATTTTAAAGGACTATTTCCAATGGGTTAGAAAGTGTCCTCAATGTGCCTTCTTTGTATGCAAATAAAAACACGCATCCCTTCCATTAAAACCTATCCAAGTGGACCAGCCTTTCATGTAATGGGGTTTTGATTTTATTGGCATGATCAACCCTCCATCAAGTGTTGGACACAAATGGATATTGAATACCACTGACTACTTTACAAGGTGGGTAGAGGATATTGTATTGAAGGAGGTAAGGAAAAATGTTATCTTGGAGTTCTATGATAGCATTGTGACAAGGTTTGGAGTTCCCCATGTCATCATTTCTAATAATGCACTTGATTTCATAAGTGCTAAATCTTCTGATTGGGCAACAAGGAATGGAGTTCACTTGAATACCTCATCCAATTATTACCCTCAAGTTAATGGATTGGCTGAGTCTACCAATAAGAACCTCATCAAAATAATTAAGAGAACATTGGAGAATAATCAAAGAGACTAGCACAACAAGCTAAAGATAGCTTTGTGGGTAGACAAAATTACTCCTAAGAAATTAATTGGTAACTCTCCCTTTGTACATGTTTATGGGAGAGAAGATAGGTTATCCATATCATAAGAAATCCCTACCTTGGAACTTGCACAACAGCTAGAATTACTTAAAATTACTCCAATGGAATTCAGATTGATAGAAATAATGTAGTTACAAGAGGCAAGGGATGTGCACACAAGGCTATAGAACACCATCAAGTGCTCATGAAGAGATCCTTTGACAAAAGTACAAGTTCAATATTTTTCAAAGAGGGTGACTTGGTTTTGATGTGGGATGAAGATAGAGAAAAACTAAGCATGCATACAAAGTTTGACACTTTGTGGTGTGGCCCTTACATCATAAGCAAGTGCATGTAAAGTAACTCATTTCAGCTATCCAAAATGAATGAAGAAGAGTTGCCTATCCCTATGAATGGGATACACTTTAAATCCTTATATTATACCTTGCTCATCCTTTTGTAAATACTAGTTTAAGATGTGTGTGTTTCATTTTGTTCATTGTAATGTTCCCTAAGTGCTTTATAGCACAGGTGTGTTTTCCTTCCTTTTGTTTGATGTTTGTCTTTGCTTTGTGTATGTGATTGACCCAGTTAGTATGTTTTTAAGCCAAATCTTGTTTAGTTCTCTTTGAAGTGCCTATATTCATGACTCCATACCTAATGGAAGGATTTAGGTGACTGGGCTTTGGCATAGTAAGCATGCCTCCCCTGGGAATCACCAAGAATGTTAGCTAAATTTGCTACCCTTATTTTTTAAACTTCTTTTGGTTAAGTTTAACATCTCTTATCTATTTTCAATCTAATTTTTAAGGACTCGTGAAGAAACAAATTGTTTTCTCTTCTTTGGAAGTTTTATTTTAGCCTTATTCAAGTCTTTTTTAGCCATTTTACCTAACTATTCACTCATTTGGAAGGTTTCCTTTGCTTTGGGTTTCTTTTTCCAAGCCTAGGAATTCTTTCAAACTTATTGTCTTAGACAAAAAGTTTGAAATAATTGTCTCTTTGCCTTTTCCTAAAGGAATCCTTTGTCTCGAACTTTTTGTCTCAGACAAAAAGTCCAAAGGTATTTGGCCTATCTTTTCTTGAAAAATTACCCTTAAATTTTTTTTGAAGGGTTCTTTCTCTCTCCAAAGTACCCTTTATAATTTTTCCAAAGGGTCACTTTTCTCTCCAAGTGCCCTTCAAATTTTTTTTAAAGGGTCACTTTTATCTCCAAGTGCCCTTCAAATTTTTTTTGAAGGGTCACTTTTCTGTCCAAGTGCCCTTCAAATATTTTCCAAAGGGTCACTTTCCAAATCCCAAAGGCATAAATCTTGAAGAACCCAAAGTCATCAAGCTTGGAAATCCTAAAAACTTAAATCTAGAAGAACTTGAAGTCATCAAGCTTAAATAACCCCAAGTAGAAGAGCTTGGAAAACCCAAAAAGGTCTTGATAGTGCAAATTGGGTTTTCAAGACTACTTAACTCATAAATATTAATCCAATAGTTGATCCATGATAGTTAGATTGATTATGTAAACAAATGATCTAGGTCATTCTGAATGGCCAATGGAAAGATCAATCAATGAGCACACAGATTCCTAGCAATGCCTCTCAAAGGCAAAATAGAATAAAAGTGACTCTTTTCCATGTGATTGTGCATCACTGCAAACCAAGGAGAAGTGGTTGAGTGCCAAAATATATTTATAATAGGTGTCTCCATTTACAACAACCATTCTAACACTATCTCCAAACATCTTGATTAGGTTGAGCAACCATTGAAAAAACATCTTCAAAAGGGCAAGCCAAGGGCATTCAAGAGGGTGACATGGATCAATCAGAATGCCCTAATGAACATCATTGGCAAAGTATATTGTATCTAAAGATGGAGACTTCCAACATAATTCATTCCTATCCTTAGTGACAAAAATATTTCCTCTCTCTCTCTCCTTATTTCTATATATATAACCCCTTGGATAAAGAAAAAGATACCACACAGTGTATAAAGAAGACTTGATGGAATGATTCAAGTTCTACCTTTAAGCATTTAGCATAAATCTATTTCCTTCAAGATTTTTCTAGGTTTTTGGTCTGAGTGTGAAAGAGATGTATAGTGGTATCATGTGATGATTTTTTCCATCCTTTTACCCACTTTACCCTTCATACCTGAACAAGAGTTCTTAGTCTAATTGGTCACATAGTGTGTATCTAAGTGTATTGAATTTTTGCAAGTGTATTACTATCTGTAATGTGCAAAGTTTGCCTTTCAGCTCATTTACCTTGTGTGATTTTTTACACATCTCACCTCTGTGTTGAAATATTATTTTTAGAATATTTAGAGTTTGGGAATGGTTTGTTATTTTATTGTATTGTGTACTAGAATCTGACATTTATGTGGAAAATAGTTTTGGTGTATCACCACTCTTAGAATAAGATTTCCTTTTCTATAATTTTCTAACTCTTTTTCCTATAAACAATTTGGTTTAGTAGAGATTGTATTATAGAGGCATATACATGGATCTATCCCTTTTAATCTAGAGGTCCATTTCCTCCATAGGCATACCCATAGGCCTATAAATGTTCCAACATTGCCCAAATCTAGGAAAGGACTGAACAGTCTCTTATAGGGTGAAATATTTAGAGACAACAAGTACGCTTTCAGAACTTCCTCAATGCATGGAACAAGGCTAAAATGAGCTAACAACATCATCCAACACTTATAACATCAATTCAAGACCACTAGAGAGGTTATAAATCCACTTTAGTCCTCTTGGGTTCTCTAAGAAATAACATACTTAACACACTCTAACTTTGATCCATAATACATACAATTGTATGGAAATCCAAGTCTCCAAATCACTTTTAGGATAATCTCTGGGAAGTCTACTTCATCTTTCCTTTTTACACCAATATGTTTTGACCTCTCCCATGGCATATATAGGTAAAATAATGCTCTTGGGTTTATGCATAGTCATTTGAATTCAAATCCCAATGGTTATATTTTTGAATGCCCAATGACAATTTCCTAAAACATAAAATTGCATGCCTCTAACATTTCACTGCACATAGGTCCAAATTTGGAAGCACGTAAATTGAGCTATAGAATACATCAAAATACCATATTTTTAGGGAAGGATCTTAGCACTATAGAAAACATCTCCATGAAATACTTTGACTAGATTTTACTTTCTAGGTACATATAATGAATACACAAGTAGACTAGTCTCTTCATACCTACAAGATATTCAATTATGGTCTAGTTTCTCTTAATTTAGAATGGCATTTTTATTTATTCAAAGGATAATGAGAAACACTATAACCTCATAAATACATTTAGGGAACCCTCACAACATCCTATTATTTGAAAAAAATATTTAAATTAATGTCAATGCATATAATATATTTCATGCCTTGTAAAATGTTGAAAAATATTCCATACTCATAGACAAACATTTCATCACCTTTATACCTTCTCATGCATCTTGACTTGCTCCCCAAGCATTCTTGTAGACCTGTGACCTATTTTAAGATCTCATTGATAAAATTTATCTTCAAATTCTCTCTTTATATACTAATAATGATGGACACACCTTCTTGTGATGCAAAATCTACCAAGACTCAACAAGCATCCACCAAGGTTTCTTCTTCCACAAGCTCATAAACATGCAGATCTTGTAACTCACCATCATAAGCTTAGCCATAATGTGCTTATAGGATCAGATTCAAGCTATCAAACCTTAATAAAAGGACCTTTTATGATACTAATTTTTGGAATCACAACCACTAATATTAGGGGTAAAATAGTTTCCTAAAATAATTCTTTCTTTCCACTTAACATGATTAAATTTTCAAACCAATATAGTGATCAAGTAATGTATATATAAGCAATCACATAAACATGAAGTGATATATCAACACATTAACATAAGAGATATGTGATAAAACCTCATAGGGTATAAAACCCACTTTAACACCACTTGGACTATATTCCTATAAGCTATGTATCAAGATTTAGTGAGACACCAACCCCACAAGGAACACCAATCCCTCACTAGTCAAACACCAACATAACTAGTCATTTAGTAAGCTCTAAATTTTAAGAAGTCACCAAAACCCTAAGTTAATCTTCAAAAACTTAGCCACTTCAAGAAAAATTATAAAATATCTAACCTAAAAGGCATCTCTCACTTCCTCTTGACTAAGTACCAACTCAGCCAAGATAAACTTGATCACCTACATAACACCTTATTGCTCAATCAACAGATGGTGACCTCTTATTTAGTTATTTATCTAATTTATCCACTATAATACATGAGTAAAAAATATTTTATGAAACTATTATGGTCTATAAATAAACACAATATCACTCCTTTAGCACTCTCAAATTACCTTTTTAAACAAGAGAATTTACCCTTCTACTTCACTCAAATAGCCTCTTACTAGGCTCATTAGGTCAACTGACCTTATCATTCACACTTAGAAAACCTACTAGATATTCATAAATGATCCTATGCTCCCATTTTATTTTATAAATTACCTACTTCTACTCCTCAAAGAGTTATTTTCTTTGCTTGTTCACTCATCCCTTTTACTAGCCCAAACAGGCATATTATGTTATGTATAAATATAAATCTCTTGATTTTACCCTTCTTGGTCAACCAAAAATATCTCCATATTTATACCATAATTTAAATATATCAATAAACACGTTTCACAAAATAATATTATCACCATTAGGTCAGATAAACTCATTTAGACCTTAAACTTCTTCTATGCCTACTTAGAGACCTAAAGCATTAGGTCTATCTCAACCACATGTTACCACTCTAAGCCCTTATAACATCTTGAATCATACCACATGTATTAAAAACTTAAAAAACCAAAATAATATGCATTATAAAACATCATATAGTCTTCACACCACTTATTAGGTCCATTCACCACATGAACCATGCCATTAGCCCTACTCACAATTAGGCCTTCACATAGAGAAAACATTTGTCTTGAACTTATAAAGAATAAAAAAATATCACACACAAAAATGAATTTAAATAATATTAACATAACCTTTATGACCTTAAAAAAATCATCAAGTGATTTATTCTTCACCACATAGGCCAAAAGGCCTCAAAAACACTCCTGTAAAAGGCTTACTCAGAACTACCAAACACTATCACCATACAGTCAAGAACATTTAACTCTCCATAATTGAAAATGGAATTCTCATGAATATAAATAAATTTACATGATCCTTGTATACCTAAAAAACATATTAATATTAAATATATTCTTCAACTCTATCCAAATCACCCCAAACTCATCTCTTCTAGATGACTACTCAGAACTGCCTGAATGCTCCAAAACATAGTCATATAGAATGTTGTTTTCAACTCGTATAAGGATAATTAAAAGACATATATTGTAGATTAATATTTAAAATATGACCTTTATACCATCCTCAAATATATATATCACAAATTCCATTGTCAATTATTGGTCTTATAAACCAATTTATTGAGCTTCAATCCCATCATCCTTACATATCTAGATAAGCCATTTTGGATTCCATATTAAAAAATATTAAAGTGACTCTAAAAATTATATTAAGAATTTATAGATAATATAAATCTCAAAAAACATCAACATGTGCATTGGATACATCAAATCATGATATAACATCTCAAACTCATCACTTCATCTTGCATACTCAGAATTACCAATCTTCCTTGAGAACCAGTCATGGTGAATATGAATTTTAGCACCTATATATACACTTTTATGGACTCCTAATGTATTTTAATAATCATATGATATCATTAAATATACCTTTAATATAAACATCATAGTCTCAAATGGTAATATTGGTCTTGTGGACGGACCAATCTCACAGTCTTGGGTTTCATTGTCACAATTGAACTTGACATGACAACTTGTGAACAACATTTTCACCCCTTATAACTAATTAATAAATACTATAAATTTATGTTGAAGTGATAAAATTCCTCTAAAAACACTAAATGAGTCATTTCACACAAATTGGACTTGTTAAGTCTTGCCTAAACACTTTTTCATTCTCATTGGATTCACCATTAGTCTTGTTAGCAACTAGCCAACTTGAGTGACAAAACTGATTGGCATAGAGTCTATAACTTGCCAAGATACCTTCATGGACACAAATAATGAGTCTATATATTCTCCAATCATCCATTTTCATACTTTTTCTAATGTAAATTTTGTCTTATATATCAACTTCTTTAGAAATAAGCATTTTCTTTTGGGTTTCACTCATTGTCTGGACAAACCACTTCCAACTAGAGATGATTTATGGATTTTAATACAACCTAAAAACACACACCTAGGCATACAAGATCATTATAACCACTTTTGAACAAGTTATTCCAAATTGGGTAAATATGAGGGTTTTGAGAGTGTCTTATATTGGTTTTTATTACTAACATTTATTCATATAGCTCTATCCCTAAAAACAACTCCTAATGCTTAGAAATAATTTATAGAACCCTTGACCATCTCTACCCAAGATATCAACTTCCCATGCAATTGTCACAAATGTCAACAAGCATCTAAAGTTCCTTTTTGAGTCTTCATCTCTTTATTTTTTGCATATAGGAGACCTTAAAACTTAATTTCATGCTTTCTCCTTCAAATCAAGACCTAAAACTCCATTATCACTCTTGAAAAAACATCTTACACATATTTAAAAAACTAAAATTATCTATATCACCTTGTAAACTAAATTTGACCCCTCATTATGCCACACCAGGTCTATTTACATGTTAGGCCTTGAAATTCTATCATACTTTAGACCCTAAATATACATTAAACCCTATTTTAATACTCTCAACACCTCATACCCATTTCATATATATTCATCCCATGCTTACATAATATTACAAACCTTCAAACCTGATCGTGATGCCTCATCGTGCCATATCCATTCTCAAGAATATGTCCATTGACATAGGCCTACTAGGCACCATACCACTTTGAGACCTTCCTACCACTGTAGATGCATTCTAAGACTCATTATCATGATAAAAAACACCAATATATGCTCAAAAACCACCACACATATTCTCAGAAGTCTCATCTCACTTACTTCACTAGGCTTTACTATGCATCCCTTTACCAAAATAAGACTAGGTTTCACAAAACACCATGTAGCTTCACAAGATCACTTATAGGACATCAATGAAACTTAATTTACCTTTGAAATAAATGATAAAATTAATTCATCAAACATAAAAATAGGAACATACCTCAACAAGAAGATAAGAAACTTCATTAGATTATTGAAACCTAATAAAGTGTCCTTCCAACTTAGGAATTTGGCAAGAATTGGCTGATTGTAGTGTTCTTAAAGGTATGTAGAATGGAATTGATTTGAGGGTGATACATTTTTATCCTTTTACTCCTCAATAAATATATCAAACTTTGATGTGTCTTAAACTTTATGATAGTTGATATAACTTGAAGGGTAACTCAAGGAATAGAGGTACTTGAGAGATTTATTGATTTGATATCCATACACTTATCTTTTTCTTGATGAAAATCATAATAAGAATATAATTTTACAATGTCCTAGTCCTTGATGATAATCACAATAATCATTCACATCATATCCTCTAGGTAGAGGTCAACTCATATCAACCTTGATAAGATGAGGGAGAGATATAATCTTACACTCTAGAAACCATGTGAGTAATGATGTTGGGGGACTCATGTAAATGTGTAAATTATATCCTTAGTATATTAGATAAGACAAAGTGATTAGGAATGTATTAAATCAAAAATACATCATGTCTATAAATCAATCCTAACTCAGAGAAGATAGATCATACTTACACTTCATATTGGGGATACATTAGATAATCAAGAACATGACCAATATGTGGGTTTGTTATACCCAATTAGGGGATCTATTATAACAATAAACAATACTAGGGAGGGTTACAAAGCCTCCAGTCAAGCAAAAACATGAAATAACCCTAACTAAGCCCTCTGTTTTCATATTCACTATACTAATAACAAGTAAAGCAAAACAATCTGATCTAGTGATCACCAAATCTTGTGGCATAATATGGAGGTTATCAAATAAATAAACATTTATAAGATAATCTCAATTAAGTTTTGTGTGAGTAAGACCCTAATGCATGGAGAAGAAGAGAAATATTATTTGAAGTTAATACTTCTGCTACTTCTATCTACTAAAGAGAGGAGCAAAGTTAGAGAATATGAACCTATTGAGATTCAATCTCTCCCTTGTACAAAGGGGCTTCACAAGAGGTTATTTTGGTTTGTAAGGATCACTAAGAAATGCTAAAGCATCCAATACTTCTCCAAAATACTAGATTATTCAAGTCAAAACCTTAAGCTAAGACTCCTCAAGTATAATGTGGAAGATCAAATTATAAAGAAGTGAAAATTAATAACAACTCTTGATTATTTTTAAATAATGATGAAATTAACTTGTATATATAGGCAAATTTAAACCTAAGCCCTTCCAAAAAATTTGGCCTATAGGGTCAACCCAGTCAACCTAGTATTATTATGGACAAAAATTCACTAGGTCACTCAGGTGAAATAGGGGATGGTGCTTTGAGAAAGAACGTAGTAACACATAATGCTAAGGCTAAAAAAATGTTGTAATATTTTAAATCAAAATATAACTAAAATTTTTGGTAGTAGAGCACATTGATATAGGGCTTGCTTCAGTTTTTGATATACTTCATTTTTGGTATTGTTCTTTTGTTTGATTTGACTATGAAATATTAGCTCATGTAAAATAAAATTGGAAAGAGTTCCAATCTATTGAAAGAAGACAAACTTATAATATCTAAGTTTCTAAAACCACTTGTCTTATAGGTTCAATCTGGATGATGAACAAATAATTGTCACTTGAAGATGAGAGATGGTGTTGAGAGAGGATCAACCTTTATTTCTTGTGATGCATTTAGATAAAATGCTAGGCATTTTTAGTGATGCACATCCAAGAGGAATTAGTTGCAGTCATATCATCATTCTTACACAAAGTGCAAAATAAGGCATGATGGAAATGTGATTTCATATTGGTATTAACATAATATTTTGGTAATGATAACTAGTTGTGTAGCCTTTATTTTTGGATAACTAATAATATTTTTTAAGACTATGTCCTTAATTATAGTAAAAAGTGAAAAGACCAATTCCATGATAAGATATGAAAATGGCAAATAGCTTATTGTTTAGGATTAAACAATTTTTTACATGTTGACTATTGAATATGAATTGGTGTAAGTTGGTTTATATCTTCAAAAAAAAATTTAAGTGTTTTAGGATCTAATATCAAGTTGTTTAAACCCAAAAATATGCCAACCAGTACTCAACATGTGCAGTTTATAGTTTATAAAGAGGTATACGATATTTTAAACTTAACTATGTATGCACAATTTTGATTTGAATCCTTTGTGTGGGTTACCTTGGAAGTAAAATATGCTTTGATTTGGAATTGTTTTTTTAATCATTTTTTAAAATTAAAAATGGATCATCTAACTCTTAGTAAGATAGAGTTTATAAGAAGAAACCTCCTATTCAATTGTGGAAACTAGGAAGAGGGAACAACCCATATATTTATAAAAATGGTTTAATTGAATAGTTTTGGATAAGCATAACTATAATATTGATTACTATGCTTAAGTTTCACTTCAAACCCTATTTTCATAAAATTCCTAAATTATTGGTCTATGAAATGAATTTTTGATAAAATTGTGTTTTGAAAAATATATCTCCTAAATTAATTTTTTCATTGTGATAAACTTTTTGGGAAACTAACTCAGCTTGATGAGTTGTGTAAGTATGAATCAAGGAGCAATCAATAGTGAGGAAACTTTGAGACAGGTTTAAAATATTTATTACTTTCCTCATGTTTATGGTATGTCTTATAGTTACTTGTAAATTTTATGAGTTTGTAAAAAGCTCTTATTATGAAAATTCTCTAAGTTGACATTGAAGTTTGACAAGTATAGAGAAGGATTTGGTAATCAATGTTAGGGACATGATATTTAACTATGTTATTTATAAGATGGTGATCACATCTATTTTCCCTTGATTATTATTTCATATATTATGCATTAGTAATGTTAGGATGGAAAAATTGGTTGCACACTTTTATAATTGACATATACATTTAAGTCCCACTGTATCACGGGCCATGTTTGTATTATGATTTTTTTACTCACATGTATGTTTATCTGCACATCATGTAGATGTACTTTAAAAGACCCATATATGGGAAACATTTATAAATGTAATTATAGAGGTGTTTCAATTTGTTTACAAGTCTTATAGGGTATTTTTATACATAGGTGATTTATAACACCATTTGGTATGCATCATGTGATTTTCCTTTGTGTGATGTTGATAATAAGGATAACATCTTAACCTTAATATATTGTATGGGTTAATATAATCCACCAAATTCAATGACTATTTTGGTTAACATGTCATTGTGGTAGAATGGGTAAAGAGTTTGTTTTACTCTCCATAATCAGGGTATAGTTTTAGTTGGATAGTTAATTTCTTAAAAGTAAGTTTTATAACATCTTATTTCATTGATTTAAACTTGGTGTTTTTCAAATGTAGTTTATTTAAATAATTTAACTTAATAAAACCTTCACTTGATATATTCTAGTTTTTATACTTTGGTGTCATGTAGAGAGTCATTTAGCAGATTTAGAGGGTTATTCTCCTTTTGGAGACCAAAAGGGTCTTATTGGGGAGGTGTGATCTGGAGGTCATTTTAGGTGCCATAATTTCCAAAGATCTTATGAAACTAGTACAACATATAATAGCATTCTAAGAGATTTACAACACATATTGGAATTCATAAAATGTATATTATATGCTCTAGATATCGCTGATCAAAGTTTGGATCAAAAATGGTCAACAAGTCTATAGTGGCATGGATGTGTGTATGGTTTTCAAGTAGACCAATCAGCATGTGACATGTAGTAGTTCAATAGTAAAAGTGTGTTTGGTTTTTGCCTCTGGTTATCAACACTCATGCTCAAAAAAATGGGCCCCATTATTTTTTAGTTAGGGATCCTTAGCTAGGATCAACACACTCTTTTTGCAGAGGGGTGCCTTTACCTCTATTACTTCATGTTACTATTGTTATGTTTTTTCATATATATGACTCTATGTTGTTTACATTTTTCATGTGGGACTAATAATCCTAAATTATAAACCAAATACCATATATATATATATATATATATATATATATATATTGGTGTATCTCATAAGATGATAAGTAATTGGAGAGGTCCACATGGTGGGTCCTCAAGCTACTACATTGCCTGCCACCATATTATTCTATTTTTTGAGTCAAAAATAGCTATAGTGAGCTTGAGAACTAGCCTAAGTACCATCTCAAATAGGCAACTAATTATTTTTCTCAGGTTTCAACCATACAATCGAACTTAAATATTCTATTCTCCACATTGCTCAAGATCAGTTATGTTGAGCTCAAAACCAACTAAGCCAACCACTGACCAAGCATAGCCAGATAGTGTTGGGTGGTTTAAAATGCTAATGATGTGGTTAAATCCATGAATTTTATACCAATTATAAGTTTATCTAAATCCTTTGGTATACTCTCCTCCATTGAATATGGTATAATTATCCCCAAATAAATTATTAAGGCATTAGATAAGGGTCAAACCCATGACCTCATTGCTAAAAGGATGTGGCTTGACCATTATGTCACAAACTTGATTCAAATCTTTCAATGATACGTTTATTAATCAAAGTGGATTTAGGTCATGATTATTGGAGATGTTAAAAGGATCTTGTCATTGGACCATAAGTTGGATAATATTCTATATATGTGTGATTGTATATTTTTAAGGATAGACCCAAGATGGAAAAAAAGACTTGGTCCTAAATGTAAGAGGTTAAATCACATATTTGTAAGGATTTTGGATCCATGGATGAATGTGGTCTTATTTGAATACATAGACTTGAGTCTATTTTATGTGTCCTTCTATTTGGTATGGCCTTTGGCCATGGAAGATATATATACAAATCATTGTATATAAAAAAACACATAATAATGAAAAAAAAGGGATAACATGCCTATTTTGGTAAGGCCTTTGGATCATGGGAAAATGTCATTTGTTATTATAGGGTTATGTTGGGGAGTTGCAGGTCTAATAAAAACTAGAGACACTCCTTATTGTCATAATGCCCATTTTTTAAAGATTTTTTCATACACTCTTAATGGATAAGATGGAAAAGTGTAATCAACTTTGAAATATGTTTTGTTGATTGGTTTTACAGTCTTCATAGTCAGTTTTAGCATTATTTATAGGTTTGAATCCACATTCTGATGTAATTTTGTAATTTGATGATACTTGCATATTTTTAATGGATCATTTCATTATTTTATAAAATTGGAGATGTATCCCCTAAATGGGTGAACTCTATTATGAGATTGGTGTCAATTTTCCTTTTAGTATTCTATGTTTTATTTATTAATTTAGTTTAGAGAGAATTAATGAGACACTAAAACTAAGTACAAGAAATTATAAAATCACACCAAAATATGAGTTTAATTCAAAAATTATTTTTTAGATTTTTGATTCATTCATATTCATTTCTATAACATTAAATCTAATTTCTATTAATTTGATCAAGAAATTAAGAATATTCTGCATCTAATTCTATGTACTTAAGAAATTGAGATTTTTCAGTGTCTGATTTCATAAAAACTATTTGATTTATCAAATGGGATAAATATTATTTGTAGATCAACTTTGACTTACCTTTATCACTATATGGTTATTTTTTTTGTTTTTAGTTTTGATTGTGGAGGGCACAGAGACTACTTTTGACAAACCTAAGAATACAAAACTAAAGATCAAAAACAAACAAACACAAGAAAGCCAAGATAATTGGTGATATGTGGATGGGGATGTACTTGTAAATTTGGTAAGTTAGGGTGACAAGCATTATTTTATACCAAATTACCATGTCAAAATTTAGAGTAAGTCAGGTAACCAAAAATTCAAGGCTACTAAAGACTGAAAAACTCAAACAAGTAAACCTTGAGTAAGAAAGGAAAACTCACCAAGTAGAACCAAGGATACATATAAAAAAGGATGGAAATCAATCATCAATGTGAAATTAGTAACAATATTTACTTAAACAAAGATGGGTAAGAAAAAAATGGTAAAATAACATTGATGAGTGAGAAGTAACAATCCTTACTCAATCATGGAAAAAGGTGAATGAAAGGGAAAATAACATTGGTGAGTGAGAAGTAACAAGCCAACCTCACTCAATAATGGTTAAAGTACATGAAAGTATAAATGGACTCAGGTGTCCACAAAAAGGGTGGTATAGCAAATGATAAATGGTAAAATAAATCAAGGCACATCTAGAGATGTAGAGACATGGTGTAAAGAAAGTAATTTGTAGTTACTCAAACATATTGTTTTATTCTAAGAATAGATAAAATTGAAACAAAGTAGTGATAGCATGTTTTTAAGATGTGTAAAAGAAGGAAGTATAGAAGAGGGAAAAAATATTTAAAATCACACATGCCTATCAATGGTGGAAATGAAATGGGTTGAGGGGGAAATGAATGAAAAACCAAGGTGCAGGAACTCTTTATCAAAGTCAAGATACTCAAATTTGGTTTGTTAAAACAAGAGGACTTTTGACCTTAAGGACTCTGAAGAAATTATCTTAGCCACACAAGTTTTAGGTTAAAAAATCAAGTATATAGATCATCCCATGAAGGCTATATGCATGAAAATTAAAATGGACCTACCTTCCTAAAACATGTTCCTTATTCCTCAAGATCCCTTATAGAGTCATCAGTCTACTATGAAGATTTGGTACTTATGTGAGGAAATCGGTATCACCAAAAGATTTTTTAATTCTCATTTTCTAATCTACTAGCCTATCACACCCTAATGGACCTCATCTCTATTGTGAGGCCAACTATGGAGTTTGAGACTCAACTAAAAAAAGGAGATGTGTTTAGAATCACATATTTTGGTGTGATTTTGACTTTTAATATTTGTATTTTATCTTTAGTATATCATTACCTTTTATTTCAAATAAGTTGAATTTGAAATTTATTGATTGATTTTTCTATTCCTCCTCCATATGAATTTGAAAAACCAAACATGAGTACTTAATATGAATTTCATTTGAAAATTTTGGACTTGTTTGCTAAGAAATAGAACTTCAGAGAGCATGGTGTCTAAGAGTCTCATAAAATCAAGTGAAATAAAAGTGATATCTTGAATTTGACCTTGTTTTATCTAATTTGGATTGAAAGGAAATGAAATCAAGGGTAATGAAACATGAAATAATTTTAATTACTTTAAATCACAAAAATGAGACAAATGGTGAAAAAGAGATACAATGATAGTAAACTATGATTCCTTATCATAATAATGAGGGGAATGTGGGAAAACATGATAACATAGGTTGTTATGCAAATTTTTTCTATAAAGGAAGCTAAAGATAAATCTAATAACAAAGATCAATAACTTATAACCATTACAAAACACATTATAAAAAAGGAATGATAAGATGGTTATTTTAGGAGGAAGGCTAGGTCCTTTCCATGGTCTTACACTTCAACTTATAAAAGAGAAACCCATGAGGGTGACAAAAAGTATTAGAAAATAAATGAGATAAGTAAAATATGGTATTTGTGAGGAAGGTCAAGTCATATCCATGGTCTTACACTACAACTCACAAAGGAGAAACCCAAGGGGTGAAAAAAAAAGTGTGTAAAAATTATGAAAACAAAGAAACTATAGTACATCATGAGGAAGACTAAATCATATCCATGGTTTTACAATGCAACTCATGAGAAAAAATGAAACCAAAATACCAAAAGGAAGGACTAAGGTTTGTGAAAAGAGAGAACTGATATTAAAGGGAGAGACCTATGTAAGTAACCTACCAAAAAATTGTTAGATAGATAGCATATATGGAAATAATTAGGCAAAATACTTCTTGAGGAATTGCATGTTGGTGGGCTCTTTGAAAACATGGCCTTCATTAGTTTGAAGGCAATAGGTACTTGGACCAAGAATATCTTTGAATAAATATGGACTCCACCATTTTAGGCATATTTACCTTATTTATAATGAGTTTAGTATAATTTAGGAATAATATCACCAATATTAAACATGTGAATGTTAACACATTTGTTATGTTGTTTAGCAATACAGGCCTTGTATTGGTGATTATGTTACAAAGCCAAAAGACAATTGTCATTAAGGAGATTAAGGGCATGAAGGCGAGCATCACATAATTATTCATTGGGTATGAGACCATGAAGAGATATATGAAGATAGAGAATCTCAACTTTCAATGGGAGGACTGATTTAGAACCATAGACTAGAGAGAATTGTGTTTCCCTTGTGATAGTATGTATTCTAGTTTGATAGGCCCACAAAACAGGATAGAGGTGAAAGTGAAAATCCATGAAAGTTTCACAAATTGTCTTTTGGAGTATTTTACTAATAATTTTGTTGTTGGCCTCAGCTTAGCAATTATATTTTAGATGATAGGGAGTGAAAAATTTCAGATTAATCTTAAATTTAGCACAGAGTTATTTGACATCATTACTTTTTAAATTACCACCATTGTTTGAAATTATAGTATGAGGGAAACCAAAGTAGAAAATGATTTGATTAAAGATGAATTTAGATATGATGGTACCAATAATATTAAGTAGGGGCATAGCCTAAACCCATTTGGTAAAATATTTAGTATCTGTGATGATAAAGGCATGCTCATCTTGAGATTGAGGTAATTTATCAAGGAGATATAATCCCCATATAGAGAATGGCAAGGGAGATTTGATATTTTTAAGCTCATTTGGCGATGAATTAATTATATCATCATAAAATTGGAAAAGGGTACACTTTTTAGTGAATTTGATTGCATTCTTTTCAAGAGTCATCTAAAAGTATCCCATACATAGGCATTTGTAGGCTATATCATGTCTACTATAGTGTCCATCGTAAATTCCCCCATGTGCTTGTTCAAAAAGAGGATGGACCTCATCTTGTATAACATATTAGATCAAGTTACCTTCAACATTGTGATAATAAAGGATGTTATATCAAAATACATACTTAAAAACATGTTTATGAATGCAAGTTTTTTCATGAGAGTCTAAGTTAGGAGGATAATTTTGGTTTTCCAAAATTTTAATGATGTCTTTATACCATGGGCTTTGTCAAATGGTGACAGCCTCAATGTGGTAGATAAGTGATTCTTTTGATTTAATAGATGGTGGATATTTTATTATTTATATAATAAAATTGGGATCAAAAATAACTTGGTAGGGATTAAAAAGAGAAGCTAAATAAGCAAGGGAATTAACAATAGAGTTTTGGTCTCGAAGAATAGGCTTAATGGCAAAAGAAATGAAGTATTTGGAAAGAGTAGAAAAAATTTGATGATAATAAATGAGATTATTATTTTTTATTGGTAATCACCATTGAATTGGTGTAAAATTAGCTAAAAATCACCTCAATCATGTAGGTACTCGATATCTAAATCAAGATCAGCTTTCATGCCTAAGATTAGAGCTTCGTACTCTATCATATTGTTAGTGATATCAAAGGTCAAGAAAAAGCTAAATGGATTATTTTTCCAAGAGGACTTGTAAGAATGCAACCTACCCTAGATCTTTGAATGCATTTAGTACCATCAAAGTGAAGGGTCCAATTATCCTCATGTAAATCTACATTAATTTTAGGAAGTTCTTTGATAACTACTTTTGGTTTAGTCATATCGAGGAGGATAGTAGATTCATCAAGATTACTTAATTAAAATTCATCATTAAAGTTATGGAAGAAATATTTGAGATAAATGGCTTGATTAATACATTCAATACAGATAATGTTATCATCAAAATGGATATCTTGAAGGTGATTGGTAGCTGGCACAGGATCTATGGCAAGTTGATCAACTATGATTTTTCCTTTGATATCTTTTTGAGTAAAAATTTAGAGATAAAATTACACAAGGAATACCATTCATTTATCAATTCTATCTCTAAGAAGAAATGCTTTGGAGAAGAAGTGATGAAGGGGGTAAAAATGAATGATGACATAAGCGTCTGATAGAGCATGTAATGTCAAAGTTTTTTAGCTACAAAATCTATGGTGAGGTAATAATGTTTAACTTTTGTATAAAATTTATCATAAATGAGTCCTAGGTTGATGTATTATATGGTATAATATCATTCGGTACCATCTTGTTGGGAAAGCATTACCCCAACATATATGGGTGTGGAAGTATATAAAATTAAAGGCCAATCATTTAAAGGAGGATAAGGCATAGGAGGGTGAAGTAAAGATTCTTTCATTTTTTCAAAGGATTTTTAACAAGGATTCATCCATTATAACATTACCTTTCTTAAGAAGAGAATTTATGGAGAGGATATGATAATCCATTTCAAGGATGAATCATCTAATTACCCCAAGTTTGTTGAGATAAGTGTGAATGTCTAGAATAGAATGAGGAATGGGCATGTTGATGATATCACTAATCTTAGCGAGGTCAACATTGATGCCATAGAGAAAGACTAATAATCTTGACAATTTTATATATGTGACACCAAAGGCACATTTTTAAGGATTGAGATTAACTTGATATATAAGAAGATAGTCAAAAATGATGTCAAGATAAAAAAGATGAGTCTTTCAACTTTTATATGTAGTAATGAGGTCATCCACATAGGTTTCAATAATTTTATGGATAAGATCATGAAAAATATGAGTCATTTCTCATTGATAAGTGGCTCCAACATTTTTGAGGCCAAAAGGTATTTTAACATAGAAATAACTGCCCCATTCCATGGTGAAAGTTGTCTTATGTTGGTCCTCAGGGGCAATGTGAATTTTATTATAACCCAAGAATCCATCCATAAGAGATAACATTTTACAACTAGCTATGGAATCAATAATGGCATCTATTGAAATTAAAGGGAAATTATCTTTGGGACAAGCAAGATTAAGATTAAAAAATTGATGCAGATGTGAATGACCATAGTGACTTTTTTTCCAAAAGGAAACTATATTAGAAACCCATTCATAATAGTCCACTAGTTTGATAAATTTAGCATCGAGAAGTTTGATTATTTCCTTATGACATAAATTGGAAACCTCATTTGGAAATTTTTTCTACTTTTGATGCACAATTTTGGTATTAATATAAGTGATGATTTATGCACCACAATGCTAGGGTCAATATAATTCATGTCCTCTTAGGAACAAGTGAATATCTCACTATATTTATAAAAAAAAAGCTAAATTTATCATATTCAGTAGGTGAGAGTTCACAAGAAACTATAATTGGTTGAGGGCATGATGGATTACCATATTTAATGTCAGTAGTATCTTTGATAAGAATAAAATTACCATCTTGAAAGTGGTATGGTGCATTAGGTAAATATGAAATTAGATTAACTTTAGGATCAATGTTAGAAATGAAGTTATTGAAATAAGGGGTTTTGGGCATTAAGTAAATATGAAATTAGATTAACTTTAGGATCAATGTTAGAAATGAAGTTATTGAAACAAGGGGTTTTGGTTTTAAAATTCCCAAGTTTTGGATGTTTCTAAGCAATTTAAGGTTCTCAAGCATGAAGTATTTCAATAATAGCTTCATCACTAGGCAAAGTAGGAAGAGGACCATAATACTCAACACTAATTTGAGATCTAAAATTTTATTACCATTATGATCATATTTAGAATATATCGAATAGACATTTTTGGCCTTGGCATCGAGTGTAATCTTGAGAGTAAGAGAAGAATATGTATCAGATGAGATTGGTGTGTGATTAGTTTCTTTGATGGGGGAAATATTAGATGCAATGATTGGATCTATAGGTGTTAGAGAAGATGTAATAATTTTCATATGTTTAGAAGGTATTATGTATTCTACCACCCAAAGAGTATCAAGAAGTAGATAATTAGTAGGAGGCACATGATCTTCAATATCTTATTCATGATCCATAGAAATGGTATGAACATCTCAATTAAAATCATGGATTTGAGCTAAGGTTTTTTGATAATGTTGGACATCCATGTCTTGAGATTGATCTTGGGCCATTATGTAATTATCATAATATGTTGGAGAAATTTTACATGCTTGAGATACAAGGGGAGTTTTATAAGGTGAAATCCTAATATTACTAAATGTACATGGAGACATGATGAGAGGATCTTGAAATAATTTTGCCACTTCATAATCATTGCAAGTGAAGGCATCATCTGGTAATGAAGTCTTTTGAGCATTGTATGGAGGGGAGAAATTAGTGATCTCATCAATGGGGGAAATAGTACAATCATAAGGAAATAAAGGAGGAATCCACTCCAAAATTTAGGGAGGTAGATTGGTAATATTGAAAGTATGTTATAAATCATTAGGTTCATCATCATTTAAATTAGAAAGAGTGACTTGTAAGTCAAGATTGATGTTGATGAACTCAGGTAATGGAGCATTGTTGATCTTAGGAAGGATTAGGATATGATATTGAGATATGGGATTAGGAATTTGAATACTCCAAGGGTTGGGATCAACCTCATTCTTATATCATTTTCCATTATGTAATAATTTAATACACTAGCTTCCAGAAGAAGTAATAGCCTTCATCTATGAATCCATAGGAGACTAAGAAGTGTATTATAAAATAGGTGAAAATTAAGGACCATAAGTTTAGTTTGAACGATCTTAGGTCCAATTATTAAGGGAAGCCAAATACAACCAAGTGGATTTTGATTAGTCTTATCAAAACCATGACATATAAGGTGTGTTTGCTTGAGATGATACTTGTTATAACCAAGTTATTGGATAAGTCATAAAGATGTCACATTAATACCATAGCCTTTATCAACTAAAAAATTATGAATAAGGGTATTATTAATGGCTATTTTGATGAATATGGGTAGATCATCGACATGAAAAATAATTTTATCACTAATCATGTTTTCTTCAAGAAATTCAATAGAAAGTTTGGAAGCACATAAAATTTCAATAGTATGAATGTTGGTAGGTTGAGGCTCGATAGAAGGTGGTTCTTCATCTATAGAATATGGATCTTCAATTTCTTTTAATTATTGTATAAGGAACTTGCGATGATAAGGGGAAGTATGAACCAACTCCATAAGTGGAATCTTATAAGGCATAGAGTTGAATTCTTCAATAAATTTCAAAAGAGATTTAGTAAAATAACCAACATGATGTTTAGGAGGTAAGGTAAATTTTAAAGGAATAGAATTTTTTGGGGGTTCAGAAAGAGGAGGTGGTTCTTCATGAGATTCTAAATCTAGATTTTTGGTTGTAGTATCTTTAATATGTTATTCCAAAGATGGTTTCTTAGGTTTGGTGATAGGATCTTTGTAATTGGCTTGAAATGATAATTGACCTTAACAGTGTTCACATATTGATAATTATTATAATAATGGCCATAGTTAGCATAATAGCACAAACATCCTTGGTATTTTGTTGATTATTAGTTATGCAAAAAAAATTGTTATTGGAAGAAGAAGAACTAAAAACTTGTCATTTTTGAGAAGCAACAGTGTACTCTTAATGATGAAGGTTGATCATGGCTTCATGATTAAATAAATCACCAAGCATATATGATACATCAAATTTAGTGATCTCTCTATAGGATTTTTGGGAGTGCTAATGCCGACATATAACCAATAAAATTGATTAGGGTCATACCACTTAGGAGCATTGTTAGGATAAGTAAAAGGTTTAGAGGGCAGTAAAAATTGTTTCATTTTTTTTTACAGTGACTGGTGTGTGATAAGATGAAGGAATGTTAGATTTTTCAGCTCTTGGTTTGGTTTAAATATTATTTAATGATATCATTAGTATAAATTTGAAGGGATCCTTTATGGAGTTTAGGATAGCTTAAAATTACTTCATAAGAAAATCTTGATGTTTAGCTTGGTCAAGAGCTTCATTAAGTGTTTGGGGAGCAAAAGTTTAGACTTTATATTAAAGAGAAGGAGTTAAATTAGTGATAAATAATTTGAAAAAATTATCATCAGTCATGTTATGGTTATCCTTATGGGCTAGACATTTCCATCATTTAATAAAATCATGAGTTGATTCGGTAGGAAATTGATTAGCATTGATGAAGTGGCTAAGAAATTTTTTAAGAAGATCATTATGTTGAAACTCTTTAACTATAGGAGTGATTAAATCCTCAATTTGAAAAATAAAATGTTGTAAAAGTTGGTTATACCATTCCAATTCATTTCCCATGAAGGTTTTGACTAAGAGTTTAGTTGTGGTAAAAGTATTAGTTTGGATCCACTCTTTGTAAATATTTCCAAAGGCTTTGAGAAAGGATGTAGGGTCTTAATTCCCATTGTTATTGACAGTTGGAGAGATGTTATCAATATCAACAGACATAATGAAGGGAGATAAAGGTCATTTTGAATAGTTTGAATCATTTTTTTATTCATTATAGATTGAGGAATAACATTGCTTGAGGCATCTTTGAGAGGTAGGAGAATATAATTGGGATTGGATTGAGGATGTATAGTCAGAGGTTGATTATCCATATTGATCAAATGACATTGTAGTTGTATCATTTGAGAGGTGTTATAAGTTTACATTATGTTCATTTGTTGTATGACTTGTGTAATAATTTGAGTCATATAAATTTTTGGGTTGGTGTTTTTAAGAGCACTCCCTGAAATAGCATTAAGGGGAGGGTCATTATAAGATGGATTATTAGTGGGATTATTGATTAGACTTGTGTCAATTGATCCAACATTAGTTTGAAGAGTTTGAAGATGGGAATTATCTTGGTAGGTATAGAAAGGATCATATCGACTTACTTCATCTTAAGGTGTGATTTTTACCATGCTACAAGCCATAGATAAAGGAGGGGAAGAGATACTCCAAGAGTGATGGTTCTTGTTGAGGTCAACATACCCCCATTTTTGAAAAATGGGGACTCTTGTCAAATTCTACAAATTTATTCCTTAAATATTAAAATCTACTTGGTTAGAGTATTATTATCATGATTTCACATTATTTTTATTTAAAGATCATCCACACCATGGTCTAGCTGACTTATTTTTTCATGGTTTTGCTTTAATCTTATCTCAAGTGTAACATAATTTATTTGTGTTTCAAGTTACAGGTTTAATGGATCCCATTTGGGGTTGATCATGGTTAGTGTTTTTGTGCTTCAATGTTAAATTGATCATTTATTGACATTGATCTATAATTGATTAATTAAATTCATGTTTTTTGAAACCCTATACTAATGTTTTACCTAGACCTTTTAATGCAAATTTAAATTTGGTGAGATACTTTTATTTAAGTGATACCAATTTAATAATACCATGGTCTTAGTTTAATTTTTATCCTAAGGCTTGGTCATGTTTTTTAACAGAACCAAACCTTAGAATAAAAATCCTACACTTAATCTATTTTATATCACATGGTTCCTTTTATCTTAGAATGGTCCAACTAAAAATGTAGGGTCACTTTTATTACTTAGCATAAGGCCTTATCCCAAAGTTTCATTGTATTTATTTATACAATGAAACCTTAGGTTAAGACCTTATGTTAAGTCATATTTTGTAAGGTCCTTGTTTATGTTTAGCCTAGCTTAAAAGGCTTAGGTTAAAATCCATATGCTTGGTCCCTTTTAAATGCTCAGGGTCCTTTTTATATGTTGTAAACTTAGCTTAAACCTTAGACTAAAATATTCATATTTATTAATATGAATAAAATCATGATCCAAATTCTTTATGCTAAGTCCCTTTTAAATTCTTACGGTCCTTTTTATTTTTTTCGAACTTAGCTTAATCATTCTTATCCTAGGTCCTTTATACATGCTCTTGAGCCTAACTAAATCTTTTATAAAATTTAAGGACCAATCATGTTCATGTACTTGAATCCCAATCTATAGCCCATGTTTAAGTAGAGGACCTCGATTGAATAGAGTGAGACCACATTGAATAGTTAGAAGCCTCATTAGATTACCAAGTGGCACAACTATGGAACCAAGTATAAACATCCTAGAAGCATCAAGTAGTTAACACATGGCATACATAGAGTGTAGATAAAATCAAAATATGATAATTGGTAGGCTTGGTAGATAGTCCCCATAACTATGTTAAAAGTATTGTTCACATGACTGTTAAAGATGTTCCCATAGATGTCAAATGATGGTCATGATGATGTCAATCTTAACATAATAAAGAGCCATGATCATGTGTTTAAAATTGATGGTTACATTATCGTCAAAGATGTTCCCATAGATGTTAAATAAATATTGCAAGGATGTCAATTTTAACATATTAAGGAGACTAGTTCATGTGTTTAAAATTGATGGTCATGTGATAATTAAAGAGATCCCTGTAAATGTCAAATGATAGTTGTGAAGATGTAAATTTTAACATAGTATACTGAGATCCAAATTTTAATAGGCGATGGTCATTTTTGGATAGTGATGAACATAATGACCCAAGACACCATAAAAATGCCACATCAAATATATGAGTGTAATTAGCTAAATTAGAGACCCTAGAAACCTAGTAATATAAAGTGTTTGGATCTAAGCTCGTAATGTCTAAACTAACTATGCCATTAGAGCACTATTTATCTTTGAGAAACTTGAATATGAGACCATGTCTATTTGGGGTTGCATCTAAAAAAAATGAAGACCCTATAGCAATTATAGATCACATCATTAGCTAGTAAGTCCCAAGTCAGTTGAAATAGGAATATTCTTATTGTGACCATAATTGTATGATATTTATAAATAGTATATTATTTTATATAAACATGTTCAATTTGTAAGATCATAGATTATATATAGATCAATTCACTACAAAATATCATTTACTTTAGAACATTTGAAAGGACACTTGTCCTATGCACTTATACAAATGTAATTGGATTAGGACTGATCGACATGATTCCTTACATCCTATAAAATGAGAATTATCAATTGTAAAAATGGGAAGGAGTTCTTGAAACCAAATTACTTTGTAAACTAGGGTCAATTAATATAAGCAAGGAATTATAAAAAGATTGTTTATTATTTACTTGTAGGAAGTGTTATATGGTTTCTCTCTAAATTATTTGGTGTCACTTTCAGATTTGAATGATTTCTATGGATTCTTAGTGTGTACATTTGATTATATATTTGTTAACTTGTGTTTATGCTAGGTTAATTGAATGTTCCTTAGTTTTCTTCATTTTGTTTTCTCTACATTTGTATATGTGCATTATCTATTCACTTATAGAATTAAACCTTTAAATTAATCTTGGTTCTAATTTGCATGATTTATCACAGTCCTTAGAAGTCTACCTGATGTATGATGTGATTTGGGATTAAGTTATTTCATGTTACACATTGGTAAAATATGTATCTAGATGAAAATTGAACTTTGTCATAATGTCTAAAGCAAGACCGCCAACATCTTTCTTTCTTCCTTACCCTTCCTTTTACTTCTTTTTAAATCTAGATCACCTTATTTTAACTATCATTGTAAATATCCATCTTAGATTAGTATTAGACTAGTTCTTAATCATAATTCACTATTCTTAGCATAGTATACTACTTATTTTACATAGATATTTTATTTGGCCATGATGACTCCAAACCACCACTTATTATACATATTTTGAAATAGTCACTTGTTTTGCCTCTATTCCACCAATAGATAATAAGATTATCACAACCCACAAGTCATCCATTAAATTCCTAAAATTCTAAAATGAGAAGTGTTTATTAAACATTTTGGGTACATATGGTAAACATTTAGGCATCAATCGGAGGAGCTTCACTGGTGTTAGAAGGATGACCTTTAATCAATTTTTTTGTGAATTTATAGAATCTTTTCTCATTTTGGTAAACTATGTCCAAGGATTGGTGTATTATTTACATATTCAGGTTCCTTTGAGCATAATTTTGAAAATAACATATATTTTATGGTTTTAAACCAATGTTTGTGATTATTTTATACAAACATCAACATTTATTGAAGATCCTTGAGTATTTGTGGTAAAGATAGCTTAAATCTAAGGCGTTCGAGGTTAGCAATAGTTGTTTTATTCAAAAATTGATTGATTATTTGCAAATTAGAGTTCATATGAGCTTAAAATATGTAAATATCATTCATACTAATGTATTTGGGCATATATTTAAGCTAATTTAGTTAAATATCAATGTCCTTTGCTATTCTTTATACATAACTGTGCAAAATTGGATTAATGTTTGAATATTATCATTATTCTTTGTAATGATGAAGCTTACACATCATATTTAAAATAATATTTGGATTTGGAAACACCATAATTAAGATCCTCATCAAAATATGGCATGGTTAGGTGGATCTTCTATCAATGTGCCTAGTCAGGTACATGACTTACCAAGAAATCTAGAAAGGTATTTACCTTCTTTCTATCCTAATGGTATTGTCAGTACTGAAGAACATGTTAAATATTTTAAAATTACTTTAAGACTCTTAAATATTGTTCATAATATGTATCATGTAGATTATTCCCATTTAATTTCAAATATGTTTCATATGGGTGGTTACTTAACTTTCTAGAGGATTATACATCTGAACATATGCTTAATCAAGACTTTGTTGTAGGGACATCTGGCTTTACAGGACTTCTAAATCCTTCATACAAGATTTTGAATTTCCATTTGAAGAAAAATTAAATCATAAGACAATCTAAAAGATGAAATGGATGTTCAAGATGAGAAACCCCATGAACTAGATCAGATACAAGATAACTTCTCTTCAAAAGATAGTTGTGAAGGCAATTCATATGAGGTCATTGCTAAATTTGAGGATATGCTTGAGGAAGAAAACTAGTGGTAACATTTATGCCAAGTTTTTTTGAAATAAATTGAATTTTTTAAAGATATTAATATCATTTTGGAGATCCCAAAGTAAGATGAGTTGATACTCGATTAGGTAGCTAATATGGCATTCTACACGAAGGATGAAGATGAAGCATGTGAAATAGATCAAGAATTTTCATATGACACCTTCAAAAGGCTGGAAGTATGTGATCAACTTGATTAAAATGGTAAGTTTGTAGTTGAATTTCATGATACATTTAGTTGAGTAGGATGAAGTAACCTTTTAAGATGAAATGTTAAGTTTTGTCACAAAGATGGATAGTCCATCTCCACCTCAAGCTGAGCTTAATAAAGGAATTAGGTTGAGAATGTTAACTAAGATGCCATCATTTAATGAGGATGATATAAGTTACTATCTATCTATTATTTAAGATAATTAGCACTCCTAATGTAGGACACAAGGATTTAAAAAGAAGATGATTGGGTCTTAGATTCATATCTTTGATCCATGCATCTAAAAATGTTGATAGGAGACCAAACTACATCACCTAGAAGACATAAGCGTACAAGTGATCATATCCATAAGAAGGGTCCACTAAATGAAAACAGTCATGTTTCAAGGTTTTATAATAGACTAAATAAATTTCCATTTCATCTAAGAGGTAAGTATTTCATGTTAGGTTAATTGAAGGTTCCTTAGTTTGCTTCATTTTATTTGATCTACATTTATAGATGTGTATTAGCTATTTGCTTATAGTAGTAAACCTTTAAAGTAAGTTTGGTTCTAATTTGCATGATTTCTCATAGTCCTTAGAAGTCTACCTAATGCATGATGTGATTTGGGCTTAATTAATTTCATGTTATTCATTGGTTGAGTGCATATATATATATATATATATATATATATATATATATATATATATATATATATATATATATATATATATAATTTAAAGTTTTTCATAATGTCTAAAACAAGACCAACATATTTATTTCTTCCCTAGCCTTCTTTTTTCTTTTTTTTTTAAACTTAGATCACCGTAGTTTAACTATGATTGTAAATATCAATCTTAGATTAGTCTTATACTAGTTCTTGATCATAATTCATTACTCTTAGCATAATATACTGCTTATTTTACATAGATATATTATTTGGCCATGGTGGCTCCCAACCACCACTTAATATAAATGTTATGAAATGGTCACTTGTTTTACCTCTATTCCACCAGTAGATAACAAGATTATCACAACATATAACTCATAGACTAAATTCCTAGAATTATAAAATGAGAATGTTTCTTAAACACTCTAGGCACTTGTGGTATACATTTAGGCATCAACAGTTCTCTTATAAGGAAAAGAGAGGGAGAAATGAACATCCCATATAGTATCTAAATGGATTTAGGTTGTCTAATAACATTTTGATAGGGGAATTCATGATGACTTAAAATAAATGAATAAAATTCTAAGAGAAATAAAGAACTAAGTTGAATAAATAGGGTAGGCAGTAAGAGTATAGATTTGATTGGGTTAACCTAGTACTACAAACTAAGAAAAATAGAGCCTGATAAGAGTATAGAGTTGACTTGGTTGACCTAGTACTGTTATCTAATTGTCAAAATAGATATAGGGTCAATTAGGTTGACATAGTATTATAGGTATGGGATAAATAGTCTATAAAATATAGTGTCAAATAGAATGACTGTGTACTAAAAATAGGGAAAATTATTGCAATATACTTTGAAATCAATAAAAGAAAGAAAATACAATCAATTGGGTTAATGAAGATGATCCAATTGAGTCAAAAAACACAAAACCTTACACCAACATAGGCTAATGCAAAAAAATTTAATACAACATATAATTGAGCAAAGAGTAAGCAATCAACTTTAAAAGTAAATGCTAACTAAGTGGTCATCCTGAATGTTGTTAGATTATTAGAGTATGATTTTAAGTGTGATAGGAAGTTCGTTGAAAGTAAAGAACTAAAAATCAATCTATAGATGGTTTCAGGATGTTTAGGCTAAAAGGGATCCATGTTGGCAATGGTATTAGCTTGGTATTGGGGCCTACCACCTCACTTCACACACCATAATGATAAAGGTGTTGAGTGCTTTCCCAATAAATACCATTAACCACATGTTTATACTTGGCCAAAAAACCAAGTCGATTTCCCCCTTGGTGATGAAATCTAAGTAGGTAGGCCTTAGGTAGAAAATTATTAAAATACATTTTAGGATTATGTGATTTTTTAGTGTGTGAAATAAAGAGAAAAATAATGTAACTAAATGTTATATTGAACAAACACATAGTTATATTATGTGAGCTAATCTAAGCATGCAAGTAACTAAAAATGAAAGTGTGAATTAATTACTAACATATAGATGTTAATTCAAATTTGAAACATAGTATAGTTTTGGTTTAGATGATAGTGTATGTAGACATTATACAATAGAGTTGATATTGTCACTACTGTAATGTTGGAGCAAGCATATTTAATAACTATGTCGGCAGTATTGACCTAGTCTTTCAAATAGAAGATAGAATACATAACTAGGTTAACCAGGTTGACCTAGTTTGTTATGTAAGGATAGTTTTAAAGATTACAAATTATGAAAAATAAAATTATAATGAATAATATAAATGAAAAATAAAGAGATAAAGGAACCTTTGTGGGTTGGAAGATGTAGATAAAAGTGAGATTGTTGTTAAAGTGCCTTGATTTTTAGTTGGAAATTATGTTAGTTGTATTGATTAGGTCAACCTAGTTATATAATTCCCTATTTTTTGAAGCTTGTGAAGATGACTATACCAGCTTGGTTGACCTATTATGTTTTTTTAAAGTCTAGAATATGACTATACCATCTAGTCAACCTAGTATGGTATTTGGAAACCTCTAACTGTACTATGTCAACCTATTTAACCTAGTAGACTATCTAAAAGTGAAAACTTGTACTATGTTGACCTATTTGATCTAGTAACCTATATCTAATGAAGACCTGCAAAAATAGAATAGAGTCATTTTGATGTGATTATGTGTTAAACCTATGCACAGAAGCTAGAAACTATATTAGCCCTATCGACCTAGTATCAAAAATATAGAAAAATAATAAATAAAATGATAAAATAATGAAAAACATGAAAGAAAACCTTCAAGGGTTAGATTCACATCATGTTCACCAGAATGTATGAAATCAAAAATGTATCATGTCTATAAATTAATCCTAACTCAAAAAAGATAGATCATACTTACACTTTCGATTGGGGATATATTAGATAATCTAGACATGACCAATATATGGATCCAATAGACCCAATTAAGGGATATCTTATCATAATAAAAAATTATAAGGAGGGTTTTAAAGCCTCTAGTCAATCACAATCACTTAATAACCCTATCTAAGTCCTATGTTTTCATATTCATTATACTAATAACAAGTAACAAAATCTAATCTAATGCTCACCAAAGCTTTTGACATAATATGGAGGTTAGTAAACAAACAAACATATATAAGATAATCTCAATTAAGATATGTATGAATAATACCCTAATGTATGGAGAAGAAGAGTACTATTATTCAAAACTAATACTTATGCTACTTCTATCTACTAAAGAGAGGAGTAAAGTTAGAGAATACTTACCTGAAAGATGAACCCATCAAGACTCAATCTCTCCCTTGGCCAAAGGGGATTCACAAGAGGTTATTTTAGTTTGTAAGGAAGAAAGGCCAAAGCATTCAAGACTTCTCTACAAGACTATATTATCCAAGTAGAAACCCTAAGCTAAGACTCCTCAAGTAGAATGGTGGAAAAGCATATTGTAAAGAAGCACAAGTGAATAATAAATCTTGATCATTTTTAGATAATGATAAAATGAGCTTATATATGTAGGAAGATTTAAACTTAATCCCTTCTAAAAATTTTGGCTAACAGGGTTGACCCAATCAACTTAGTAATATTATGGACAAATTTTCACTAGGTCATGGGCTAGGTCAGCCAAGAGTCAACCTAGACCCTAAATGAATTTTACCCACAAGAGTATAGGGTTAACCTAGTCAACCTAGTACTGTAAATTGTCAAAAGGGGCTTTAGGTGAGGAAAAGAGGTACAAAATGTGGGAAATGATTAGAGTTTGAAAAAGAGGATCTATAGTTTATGGAATGGGTTTTAGGAGTTGGTTAGAGTAGTAATAAGCGATAACAATGTACAATAATCATGTGTAGCATCAATGGTTTTCCCACCCCTTTCCTGGTGTACCCTTTAAGTTGTGCACTTAGAGAGATTGAGTCTTGATATTTTACTGCAAGATATAAAGCATCATTATTTGATAAAAGTTGAAAATATTATGTATATACAATTATGATGTTGTGAAACTATGTTAACCATGGTGATTGTTTCCTTTTTAGGCTCAATAGGTTTTACCTTATAACTTGGCTTAATTATGATTTTTTTGTTAGATTTAGATGCAACTAGTGTGTTTGCTACATACTTGATCTTATTCAATGAGATAAGATCCATTTCATGTTCCCATATAACATGGCATAAGTCAATAAAAAATTTAAACCTATTAAAAACAATGGACTCATGTAAATGAGTAGGCAAAGTTTGTTTGAATATATATTATAACTCTTTGTTTACCATAATATTGGTCAATTTGTCTTGAATTTTCTTATATATAAAGACATATTCATTGATTGGTTCATTATTTCCTTGTTTTATTTTATAAATTTGGTCATAGGAAACCTTTTTATAAATGTTAATCAAAAAGTGCTATAAGAACTAGTTTTCAAGAGGTTTAAATGTTTTTATAGATTCAAGGGGTAAATCATATAATCACCTCAAATCATAGTCCTTGAGGCATCTTATAAATAATTTGGTCAAAATTTTATCATTGGAAGCATAGTCAAGGCATGTTGCATAAAATGTTTAAAGATGTTTTTTAGGATCACCCTTTTCATCATAAACTGTGAACTTAAGTGAAACAAGTCTAGTTGGAAAAGGATGAAAAGATATTTTAAGTGAAAGAGGATTATGTGAAAATCTATGGCATGAGGAGATTTAAAATCATTTTGTTCAATGTTTGTAATCTAGTCCTCTAAGATATTTTTAACTTGAAGGAATGATTGAACTGTAGGCCTAGTGGGATTTAGATTATCAAGTTTAGTAGTCATCAAAGTGGATGAAAACATATTTTGAGTAGTAATAGGCATTGAAACTAGTATTTGTGTTGAAACAATTGGTAATTCCATCATATATGCATCAATAGTAGTTTCAGGAAATAAAGCTTTAAACACATAACCCATGACCCCACTAGATGTATTAGGTTGTAATGTGTTTAAGGGGAGGGATTTTTCCACTATAGTTTTAGAAATTTTTTATTCAAGTATACTTTTTAATATCTCATCAAGATATTAATGGTTTTTTAAAATGCACTCATGAAAAAATACAATTGCATGCACTTGATCATGGTCTATTTACTCATTTTCATTTGTTTCATTGTTTTCATTATCATAATCTTCTTATATGATAACCTTATCAGTAATTTTTTCATTATCAATATATCATCATGATCTAAGGTATGAGATCCCTCATTGGTTTGATACATCTTACATGGTTGGAGGGGAAGCTCGATATGTTTAATAGGCACATATCCCAATCTCGGGATATGCTTAGGTTGCATACAAAATAGTAAAATTAATAAATTAAAAAGTACATCAATATAAAACCCTAACTAGTTTAAAACCCTAAGAGTTAGAAAAAAATTGCATTTGCATGAATCAAGTTCACCAAATGTTTAACCCTAAAATGTAATATAAGTAGATGGGGTTAGATTTAGAATAATATTAAATGGGTATATAGAAATTAAATGGCACAAGGGTGATAATTATATCTATAGTAGGCCAATGAGATGATAAACTTAGATATAAGCGTACACTAAATATATTATGTTGAGACAGTCTAAATATAGAAAGTAAAACTATGCTAGATATATAAATGACTAAGTGATTTACTTAACTTGTTCAAATGTTAATGTAGTTATGGATCCGGGATAAGAAGAAACCATGTTGGAAGGATATTCTATAATAGTTATTAGTTTTTTGCTATGATACTTTTGACTCTCTAGATAGTAATGTCATCATCGGATGGTTGTGTCAACATTACTATCTAGGTTCAACACTAGTGTTATATATGGAATAGATATTGAAAAAGGATGTGACCACCAGGATGCTTATGGGTTTTAATTCACCTTTGCTTTCGTGCATTGATATTTGGGTCATGGACTATCACTCCTTATGAACTGATAAATCTATAGTTTTCCATCTTCATAGTGACCTTGGGGAGAATGGGTTAGTGAGCACACAGTGTCAAGTTGAGTCCAAAGACCTCACTATAATAAGGTGCTACTTACATATCCAATACTCCATAAGAGGGATTTAGACTAATGTAGTTCTCTTGTATGTGTTGGATTATGTGTGAATAATAAAATAGGTGTGAACCAAGTACAATAGTGACCTATATTGTAACTTGGTAAATTGGGCTCTTGGGATACTCTTTTAGTACTCCATGCTTGTATATGTGTTGTACCTATGAAATAGGGATACTTTTTTCAATTTAATTCTTTATATAGTGATTTTGATGAGTTTTCTTGGTCTCTTTACTATTTTTATAGGTGAGGAATGAATGAGTGTTGATCTTGTATTTATATTAGTCCCTTTGGAGTAAATAACTTGCACTAAATCAATTAGGATGACCATTATGATATGTTTCATTTGAAAATTGGATGACTTTAGGTCACTTGCCACTTGCATCGATACATGAATATAACATCAATTTGAGTGTATTTCTTATACATTAATGTCTAGGGATCAAGAAATTAGGTATAACTTCATAACTTGTAGATATGGATGATAAGTACATTTTAAACATCCTGGGCAAGATAGAATATTTGGGTCATCAACATAAGACTATTCAAACTAAGAGATATAGGCCAAGGGGTATAAAGATAGATTAGATGCAAGACTTTTGGAAGTGGAAAAGGTAAAGAATTGAGAATAATAGCAAAGGTTTGAGTTTGCTAAGTGTACAATACTAAGGTTCTATATAATCATAAAATATCATCTACACTTCCCTTTAGGCATGCCACTCCTAACTAGCATTTGGATTCCTTATCCTAATTAATAATGAAGTAGGGCCTCAAGATCACATTCATTAATTTTTCCCTATAATGAATAATGTCTAACTATTACCCCAAGAATCTACCAAGAATAAATTGTATGTTATACAATGCATGGTACATAAACTCAGTAATGACTTATTAGGCCTCAAAAGACAAGTTAGAAATGTTGATGGTGAAAATTAAAATATAAGTTTCACCTAATAGAGTTACAATCATCTTCAAAATCACTCCAATAACCAATTACAACCTTTAATTAATAAACTACCTAACATTAAAATTTGTGAGTTGGCCTTACCTAACTAGTTTTGTTTGAATAACACAACCTAGCATGGGGATTTAGACTATATTGAGTTATGTAGTTCATTAAATATATTCTAAAGGTAAATGGAAGAGTATGAAGTATTCCCAAAACATCCTAATGCCATCAATTAGGTTGATGCTCCTGGTTACTCAGGATACCCAACCATGGATATGGTATTGAAAACCTTAGATTTTCCTATCCAATAGGATAATGAACTAGAACCACCAATGAGTTGCATGCTTTCCAATAGTTCTAATGGATTAATGATACTCTTAGGAATAAAACACATCAACAACCACTTACCATGTCCACTCATACTAATAATGGTTTAATCCATCCTAATCCTAGAGCATGAAATGATTTTCTTATTCCAAAAGATGATAGACCTAATCCCCTTGAAGAGGTCCAACCCACTTCAACCAAGGCTAGGTATAAAAATAGTAGAGGAATTAAAGAAGATCAAATCAAACATTACATTACATGATCTTTCCTAGATCATTAAACAAAGAGATCTCATTATGAAGTCCCTGACAAAAAAACTACTATCCCAAACCTAAGCCTATGAAAACTAATGTGCTTATACATAATAATAATAATAAGGTTGAGGTCCCTCCCTTCTTATTTATTGTCATGTTTTTTAAGAAGAACCTTAATAATTGTCTATTTAATTTAGGAGCTTAAAAAATATCATGCCTACTATAATCTATCAAAAAATAGGTCTAACACCTATTAAATTAGACAAGATGGTGGTTCATCTAGACAAATATATGGTAAAGGTATTGGGTGATATCTTAAATGTGCATATATAATTTAAATCCAAACCTAGAGTGTAGTAGTTCATGGACATCCAAGTGGTGTAAATCCCAAAATCTTATGGGATGCTACATAGTAGGCTTGGCTTAAAACCCTTAATGGGTATATGGATACAAACTTATCCCATATGTGGTTGCCTTTGAGAGTTGTGGCAAATAAAATACATGTTGACAAAGAACCTAAGATGAAAAATATGGTCATAAAGTACAATGTAATCAATGAAAATATAAACCTATCATCCTCATAATATCATTCATACTCTATCTATAGAGAGTGATAAGATTGAAACTGATGATGGCACTATGTTACTAGGCCTATGGTCCTTGTACTTTCTTGGGCCCATTTTAAACAAGGTTCTAAAAATAATAATATGCTTAGTAATCCACAAGTAAAGCGACACCTAGCTACCTATAGGTTATGGTTACTATGTACCAACAACCTTGTAGAATGTGAAGCCTTGATCCTAGGGCTATACTTTGCCTTGAAACATAAAGTCAAGGAACTAAAAGTGTTTGGGGATTCTAAGCTCATAATTAACTATGTTAGGAGTAAATTTCAATGCATCTTATCTAATGAAATACATGCATCATGCATGGGATTTGATAGATTTTTTTAGTGATTTTAATGTCATCCCCATGCCTAGAGAGGAAAAAAGGTCATTAATTCACTAGTAGCCTCTACTATAAATCTAACACCCCTAGATGACCTAGTTCTCCATTATTTATTTTTAGAGATTGTCTTATACCTGTCAGTCCTAGACAATATTAAAACCATTCATTTTTTTAAAAGATGGCTGCCATATGTTAGAATTATTTATAAATTCAAGAGTATTTTTCACCAAGGTTATATATTAGGTGAACATAAATGATTTGAAGAATTAATATTATGTTCAAGATGGTTTTATGAACCTAAAATAAAATTGGGTCCCCAAAGGTATGATTTCCCTCAAAATAATGTTTTATTTTGATAGGATCATGCATAGAATAGAGATACCAACATGCCTATATCATCATTCAAGAACTATCAATATGATATAAAAAAAATATCCATGATATGTTAACATTGGATGAGTTTTCACTTATATTGAGGTTGAATAGCTGAAAACGTTATTGACATGCTATAGAGATGTTATTTTTTGGGCCTATGGAGATCTTAAAGTCATTGACTAGAGGGTAATCATGTATCCTATACCACTCAAATAGAACCATAAACCTTTTAGATAATGACATACACCTCTTAACCTAATTCTACAACCCATTATCCATAAGTATGTTCATAAGTTCCTCTCAGCTAGGATAATTTTCCCTATTCATAAAAAAAGTGGAGATATTTGGATGTGCATCAATTATATAAATCTAAATTGGGCCTATAATAAAGATAGTTACCATCTTCCCTCCCTATATGGGGTCATAAAAATGGTGAATATATCTTATATTATTTCCTTATTGGATGTATTCTTAGGATATAATCATGTATTGGTAAGCTTTGAGGATAAAACAAAGACTAAATTCATAACCAAATGGGGTACCTTTGCTTAAAGGTGAATTCCTTTGATTTTTGTCAATTTATGAGACACTTTTTAGTGATCCATAGACCTTATATTCTAATTTTTGATTGGTAAATGCATAATTATTTATATGTATGACTTGAATATTTTCTCAAATCATAGGTTTGATCATATCCACCATCTATAGAATATATTCAAAAAGTGCAGAAGGTATGGTATCTTTCTCAAACCAAATAAAAACATATTTGGCATCATGTAAGGTAAGATCCTTGGTCATGTTATCACTAAGGAAGGTATTTATATTGATCCTCAATGTGATAATATAATTTCTAAAATACCTCTTCCTGAAAATAAAAAGGAATTAAAATATTTCTTTAGTAAGATTAATTTTGTATGCAAGTTCTATATGGATTTTCTATGATTATTTTATTAAGGTTAAAGGTGGGATTTTTTTTCAACTAGGGACCCCAATCCCTATAATAATTTCCATTACAAAATAAGTCCAAGGCACTCACCAATCATACAAGTTCAAAAAAACAAAGTTAAGCTCAAAAATATCTACAACCATCCTAAATACAACAAAAATAGCTCTAAAAATCAATATATAGCCAAAAATAGACTACAAAAACTCAAAATATCCAAACTCCATACCACATCTTCCCAACAAATTTTCATATGTTTTAGATTAGAATCTATCTAAAAATCATATTTTTTTTGTCTGTATCTTTAAAACATTCACTACATTAGAGATGATTACTTTTAGAAGTGTTCTTCAAATCTATCAAACTTTCCATATGATACCTTAATTTTCCATATTATGAATGCCTTCATGCATAGTTTTTTTTCTACAATTGACCAAGTAACTAATATTGTTATTTAGTTTGTCATTATCACATTCCAAATCCCCATCCCTATCTCTAAGTCTTTGTATTTGAATATTATAATCTTTGTTCATATCTTTCTGATTCAATCATTCATTATCTTTTTAAAGGATTTTAAATTTCCCTTTGAGATAAAAAAACCTCCCTAATGAACCACCTCATAATAGATTTCTAAAAATCTAATTCTTCATCAATATTAACCATTTTTTTTACCATTTAAAGAGTCAACAATAGAATTGAAGTTTTTATTCAAATTTTGTGATCGAATACCCTGGCCTTCCAACCCCTACCTCCTTAGGGATATTCATTTCTTTCCTTTTACCCTTATCATCCTTTATAATTAATACATTATGTTTCTCCCTTTTAGTCACATTATGAATATTAGGCCCCTCCTTGTGTCCTAAATCACCATCTAAAAAAATAGTATGCTTAGTTGAAGATCCTAATTTATCTTTAGTTATTTAATTCTACCTAACCCCTAAATAAACTTCTATATCACTTCTCAACTAGTTCTTAATACTAACCTCTTGAGTTTTTGGAATGTTCTTGCTTCTATCCTAAGCTTTATCTTTGAGAGGAAGATTACTACCTAGATCTTTATTCCAAACTTTTTAAACTTTCCTTAAACCATCCTTTCCTTTGTGGGGTTTGGGTAATTCAGAGGATATCTAATTCATTCCTTTAAAATACTTTTGAATGAAGAAAATGATGACTTCATTCCTAGGAATATTATACTTACCTTTTTGACCTTCTTAATTGAAGTTTCCAAAGATTGAAGGATGTAAAAAGGTAAGCTCAAAAGAATGATATGCGTGAAATAATTTAATAAAATAAATAGAGACCAATGCATCACATTTTACCTACTCTCTAATGTAATGTTTTTCATGATATGAAAAGCCACATCTGGATAAGGTCTCAACAGAGATTCTCTATCAAACCATTTATATAGCACCTCTAGAGTTTCTCCTTCCAATATAATTTTTTTTCTCTTTTTTTAATCTCTACCAATCTTGTACACTTTGGTCACCTACATTTCCAACCTACTGACATGTTCAATCAAGTCTTTAGTAATGTTGAGTAGTACCCCATTGATATTGAGCATTTTATTACCTAAAGAATTAGCAAACAAAGCCAAAACATGCTTGTCATTTCCTTTTATTCACTACACAAAATTAACCATTCCCATAATTTTTAAAATATGCCATACCTCATCATCATTCTTCACTTCATTAGGAATCTTAGTCTTAATTTGTTTAGGATCTACATGATAAGAGGATAAAAACTATTCTAGAGATTCGATTTTAAATAGGGGTTTTTATAATTCCCTAAATGGGAAATGATTTTCAAACTTAATTACCTCATGTCATTCAATTCAAATCCCTTATTATCATTCTTTAAGTCTTAACAAGACTTTATACTTCATTGTAAATTCCCTAGAGAATTGAGAATCTTATCATTAGGCCTATTCCAAATGTGTGGAGACTCAAAGTAATAATGATTCAAAAGGTATATAAAAAGTAAAATATTAACAATAATGTTCCAAAAAACATTGACCTTATGGAAAATACCCCAACACTTAAATAAAATAAAATCATCACTTATAAGTGTAGATTATGAGCTTCTTCATCTATCTTATGATAAATATCCTAAGGTAATCCCTCTTTCATAGTCCAACAATTAAAACATGTAGAAATAACTCCCCTATTGGCAAACCAATCAGAAAAATTGTTTCCTTTTTGATAAACATGTTGAATAAACATTCCTTAATGAGACTTTGTAATAAATATAGATTCATCCATAATCTATGTGATGCTCTAGCTCAAAATGTTTTCCTTGGTCATGAAATTTATTATATTCAGGGAATCTCCCTCAATGATAAGATGTTGAAAACCCAATTATTTGTCCAATTTTAACCCCTATAGGGTAGAAATATCTTCTACCCAATTATTAGATTTTACCCCCATATATCCAAAAAATACAACAACAAAATTTCCTTGGTGATCTCTCAGAATCCCTCCTCTAGAGGGCCCTGGGTTCCCCTTAGAGGCCCCATCAAAATTCAATTTTAGCCACCCTACAATAAGATATTTCCATTTAGTTCTATTTATAATTTAATCTTTAGGATCAATACTCCCAACACATAAGAAATATATCTACCAATTCCAAGTCACTTTATTTTCATTACTTTGCATTTTTTTCCTTTTTCTAAAGCTATCACTTTAAAATTTTCTAGAATGGCAAGGAAAACATTATTAACTAGTACGAAACTTGAATGCTTTCTATTCTTGAAAACTTTGTAATGTCTTTCAACCCATATTCTTGAAATCACATGAGGAAGAGTGAGATTCTATATTTTCTTCAAAGATCATTATGAAAAGGACACTCCCAAGATTGGCATACCCCAAATTTTATGTGATTGTTAAGCTACTAAATGTGATGTTGAAACATGAAGAAAATGTGGAATGTACCCCTATGGCTTGTAAAGCCTTACAAGACATCAATGATGGCATTATGTAAGAATTAGTGTTGATCATCCTAGATTACACAAAGGAATTTTACCTCTATTCCTTCACATTAAATCACACCATAGCTATAGTGCTCACTCAAAAATGAGATGGGGATGAAAATAATATAACATTAATGATCAAAAACTTTAAATATGCCAAGATAAAGTAATCCACCTTGAGAAATCACACTTATGCCTTGGTAAAGTTTGTGAAGAAATTTTAGCATTGCATCCTTATAAATAAGGTACAATCTATCATTTTGGATCGAGACATAAATTTCATATTTATGTAAAAGAGTTAGGAGAGCATAGAGGTCAATGGACAGAAAATCTATAATAATATGACCTGGAGATCAAACCCATCAAGTTGGTATGAGGCTAAGTTATCAATAAGATGATCACTAAAATTGACCCAAGAATCATTGTGGTACATTTAGACCAATCAAAAACATTTCACCAAGATTGCTATGACCCAATTTTATATTACCTTATTTACGGGTATCCTCCCTTGGATTGAGTGAAATGTAGAAAATGGGCCTCCAGACTGAAGCTAACCCATTACATGTTGAATAAGGGAGTTATCTACCAAATAAATTATGAATGATAAGGATAATTTTATTTCATATCATGATGATTATTTTTAGTTCTTTTTTACAACACAAAATGTGTGAACATGTGGATTCTAGTGGCAAAAATGATATTTATTCCATTTAAATACAATTTAATACACTTTTATAAACTAATGATATACAAAATTCAAATGAATCTCCTAATCTTATAATTTTTTAATGTTAAAATTATTCCTAAAACTTTTTATCCTATTTGTAATAGTTACTAATGGCTAACATTAACAATTTAATTGAATCCCTAAATGAACCTATTGAAACACTTAACATGCCTTCTCAAGAAGTAATATATTTAATAAAAGTTTTAGGTGATTTTTAAGATAGTTTTATTAATTATAATTGGAAAGGAAATCTTATCATGCATGGGCTAACTGGTAATCATATTATGCATAATAGTTTTCATTCATTATTACATCCTAACTTCCAAAAAATATGTTTTCCACATTTGATGGAAGTGGGGACCCTTATTTACATCTTAGATATTTTTTAGAATCTATGAATGGTTATAGTAGTAGAATAATGTTATTATAATTATTTCCTAAGAGTATTAAAGGATGTACACTTGCTTAGTTTCATTGCATTTATAGTGTATCTTTAACTACCTATTTAATACTAGAAGAAGCAATTTTAATACAATATATTCAAAATAAGGAACTTATAGCCTCTTATGATAAATTACATTCTTATCACCAATGAAAATTTAAGCAAGTTTATATGTTAGGATTTAAGATTACAATGCATCAATTAATTTACTAACCAACTGATTTGGAAGTAAAATGTATTTTTGATAAAGGTCTAATTTATCCATTAAAATAGATTCTACTTTATTATACTTGTGAGTAATTAACATATCTTTGTTATGAGACACTTGCATTAGAATAAGAATTATATATTTTTTCAAGTATCTAATAATATCAAGGGGGAAATTGAATTACATAAATAAAATTCACATATCAACATCTAGTCAAATAATGTTGATACTCATATTCCTAATCAAGTAGAAATATTAAATTAAAAAAATTATTATAAAAGTATCTACACTACCAAACTTACTAAAAAAAGGCATACACTAATGAATATCATCTTGTATCTAAAACTCAATCCACTATCGATTATGATATTTTTTATGGCATATTTTTCACCAATTGTATTTTCTATGATAAATTTTCCAAACTTTAGATTTGTTAATGAATAAAATTTTGAATATCTATTCACCAAATTTTTATATTAAATGTCCATAATTTTTTTTAAATTTTCCAAACTTAAAATGTACTAGTGGTAAATCCTATGTTTTTCCTTAGAATTATCTTGCCATATATATGTTCCATAGTTTTCAATATAAAAATATTTTCATGCATTTAAACACTTATAAAAAATTCCTCATTCCATAAAAACTATCTTGCTCTCAATATTGTCAAAATCTTTCATAAAGGAAAATAATTTATTCCTAATCATATTAATCATAATCATTCCTTTACATTAAGGAAGGGGAATCCTCTAAATTTTGATTTTAATGATCATCCACATGATATTTTAAAAACCATATTGGATAAAAAGTTAGTTAAATTATTTCATAATTATTATCATGCTCCTCACTAATTGTAAAAAATTAAGGGCCAAACATTTTAAATCTATCAAGGTATTAACAAACATTTTTACACTATTTTTTATGCATTATGATAAAATAAAATTTAAAAAAATGTAAAGAAACAAATTATATCATTTTAAAAACTTGGTAATAAGTCAAAAATATATTCATATTTTCTTCTTACTCTCCAAATATTAAATGGAATATTTCTCAAAAATATCCTATAAAATATATAATGTTTTCAATAGATTCTATTAATGAAAAATATCAAGATAAAAATACCATTGATAATTCCAAACCTAACAACATAAACAATGGAAAATCATTAACACAATATTTTTCTAATTCAAAAATTTCAACTAAGTTATATATAAAACTATAGATTCCTTAGATACAAAAATGATAAATTGAAAATTATGAAATACCTGTGCATAATTAATCAACTATTACAAGTGAAATCAATAATATATATATATATATATATATATATATATATATATATATATACATATATATATATATATATATATATATATATATATATATATATAATATTCCTTAGATACAACAATGATAAATTGAAAATTATGAAATACTTGTGCATAATTAATCATCTATTACAAGTGAAATCAATAATTTATATATATATATATATATATATATATATATATATATATATATATATATATGTATATATGTATATATATATATGTATATATATATATATATATGTATATATATATGTATATATATATATATGTATATATATATATATATATATATATATATATATGTATATATATATATATATGTATATGTATATATATATGTATATATATATATATATATGTATGCATACTACATTATTTTTCCCATAAGGTTTGTAATTTGAGTTTTAAATACTAAAACAAATCTACAATGATATATTTATACATTTATCAATTCATCCAAACATCACACAACTCAAGCATATTCATCCCAAAATAATAGTCATTGTCGTTATTTTCACTCAGGGAACTTGCCTTGTAAAATTTCAAATGGAGTTTAATAATCTAATACAACTATCTTACAACTATTTCAATGCTCATTATTTATAACTATGAAATATATATTATGTTATGGATTTTATTGCACTTACAGGATTACATCTCCATAATTTTACATATTATTTGAGCATATATAGTTTTTTTTCCCATTGGGGGCATGTATTTTTTTTTATCCCTATCAATATTTTATGCCTCATTTCTATAATTAATTTACACATACATTAGGGGCACAAGGTTTGTCTTCCTTCTTATCATATTATGTTTTAGCACCTTGTAGATGATTGTTCGAATTAATCTCATTTTATTCTATTTTATAAGCCTTAATTATTAACATCCTTTTCAAATATTTTAAATTCATATATTTCAAAAAAAATTATAACACTCATATATTAAAAAATAAAAAAAACTAAGTATATGTTAAAATTTTCAAAATTAGGACCTAAAAATCATTTTGACATGATGCTAGCTTCACTCTTTACATATTTTACTTATTCTGTGTTAAGTCAATAACATATTTTAGTTTTAAATATAAATTAATTTTAATTTAATATTTTATTGTGATACAAGATATACTTTCATATGGTTATTTTATGTCAGGCTTCCCTTATTACCCAACAACCTTGCTAAGTTGGGTGCACATCTTCCTTTACCATGAACATTTTAATATGTATCTATCCATAACCTTTCTACCATGTTAAGATATATATCTTAAATTTTTTTATCAATCATTCATAATTTACATTATGCTACATAATCTTTTTTTTGTTGACAACATCATGGATACATATGGATAATGTAAACTCATTTGCTCTATGCTTATTTCTTACCTTACTCCATGATAAGTTAACACTTGCTTATTGTTTATGGCCCTTGGCCTTGTATGTGAAAATTATTACTTGAATGTAATCATCGTGACTTTTTCATGTGACTCTTAGCCTTGTATGTTTACATGACATTCAAATGTCCCTTGTTTGAGTCCTTTGGGATTCATGTGTGACATATTATGATAATTGTATAACATTATGTGGCATAGCTTTCTTATATGTAAATTTTTACTTTGGTACCATGATTTATATCATGTATTAATCCTACTCCATACTCTTACTTTGGTTCCATGATATATATAATCTACATGTTGATTATGTGCCTCAATGTTATATCTCTCTAACACATGTTTCATATAAAACTAAATGTTGTATTCAATATTATGATGCAATAAAATGCAAATTATTCAAAATTTACTACATGATTCTAGCTTTCACAAATATTTAATTTTTAGATAAGTGACTTATAGGTTATATCTATCATCTCAAAAGGGGAAATCACAATGGGATTTTCTTGAGAAATGAATACCCCATGATAAAATTTTAAATTTATGGCATGATTCAGTTTTCATAATTACAATATGATTTATAATTTTAAAATTATGGGACCACATGACATGCATGTACACTCATTCATAAATTTAAAAGTTATGATTTTCAAATAATTACAAGTTAAAGTGGAACTAAATATCAATTTAGTATAGTACAAGGGGCATGATATTCATTCCTATTCAAGTTATTACATGGAATTTAAAAATTTAGTGAGTTTAAGAGATTCATAGTTGTAAATATTTAAATATAATACATATCTATATGTAGTGGTGTGATTAGTATTTATGTTTAAATTGGGTCACATTAGATTCTAGTGACACCAAATGTCTATGGTTGCACTTTTTTAATGTAGTGAGGTATAGTTAGTGGTTCCACTCATCAACTATTTTACAAAGTGATCTACATAGTCTAATTAGACTTGGATCATACACTATTTCTAATTCAATATAATTCAAAGGTTTTTAAATTGAGACTTGATCAATAGCAAATCACCATAAGTTAAAAAAAATCTAAATTCCTCAACAAGGGGGAAAACACTTCTCTAACTTTAGCTTACAAGTAAATTAGATTACATACTCTTTAAAGGTCATATTAAGTCATCATGTATGATAAAATTATTATCAAAATACAAAGTGATTTTACACACATAGGTCCATATATACTTTATTCTATTAATTCGATTTCATTTCATCACTATAATAAAATCAAGGAAATTGTAGACATATAAAATTAATCATTAAGTGTTTGACAATGTTTAATATTGATATCCTTACCTCATTTGGCCCATTCACTATTCCTCTAATGTATCATCTATATGGGAGTACCCATTATTCTACAAACTATCATGAAAATAATCAAACTATCATTTAGACATCCTATTATTCTTACATGCACCTATCAAATATTTTTTTATCATTTTGTCCTTTTGGGATAAGACAATTTTAGGTTAGATTGGGATGCATTATGGCCTTATCCCTCACACCTCAATAATAAATTTTTAAATTAAATATGTTTCACTTAACCCCTCCCATAATTTTATCAAAGTTAGCTAGAAAAAATATTTTAATTACTCCCCTATATAATTACATCAAGTATTCTCCAAACACATCTTGGAATAACTTGGAAATTATACCGCATTATAAAATTTGTAGGCCAAGTCTGAATTAAATTTATTATAGATTACGGCAATCCATTGTCAAAATTTTAAATCAACCTTATATATGCATTCATACATTTGAACAATAACTTATCAAACACTCACCTTAGGAGGGAAAACTACATAGGACTAAGGCTATTTTGGGCTATGTAGGAAAAAATAATATTATGTAATGTTTTATAATGGTAACTCATCTATTCACCTAACTATATTTTTTTTATTTTAGCATTGGATATGTATTGTGTTTACTATGCAAGAGCTAGGGTTTTGAATTTTATAAATCTCTATGTATAAAATCAAGATAAATAATATGTTAATACACCATTAAAGATAGTTTAATAGTCAACTAGGCTATGGTCATAGTTAATAAATAAGGTCAACCTTGTCCTCATAATGCAGCCATGTCCCATCACAATTTAAACTCATTATTTATTACACAATACATTTTAAAATGGTTTTCAGATAGTTTCTAGTCACAATAAACCTTTGCCATCAACATAAGATCTATTTGCAGGAGGTTTAAACATATATTGGTTAATTTACTATTTTTAGCTAATTTCTAATTCTTTAAATTATGTATTTCACTTTTAGATCTACATATTTTTTGTATATCAATTTCAGTAGTTTATATCTATTAGTTTGATTCATTCAATTTAAAATAGATTAAACATTATTTTATATGAGTAATATAACATTGTTTTTTGTTTTGCACAATAAAAATAATGGGTTAGAGGTGTAAGTTAAGTTTGCATATATTTTTATTAATTATTATTTTTATTATTATTATTATTATTATTATTATTATTATTATTATTATTATTATTATTATTAAAAATGACACATAAATGAACTTAGTCATCTATATACATAGATATACTAAAATAAAGTTAGGTTCATCCCTATAAATAAATTAAGAGAAAAACTTTAATAATAAAATAATATATATATTTGTATATTTAATATGTTCAATGTATTAATTAACATTTTTACTACATTTTAAAAATATGTTTTATTTATAAAAAACAATAATAATAATAAATAAATAAATAATAAAAATAAAACATATATATACATATAATGTTTCAAAATTAAATTATAAAAAATTATATACATTATATTTATATATAATAATAATAAAATAATATGGATTGGGAGGAGGTTTTGTAAAAAAAATGATGACCATTCCCCATAGATAGCCTATTTTAATTCAAGACAATAGAGGGGATGATGCAGTTATCCTCTAACTATCATCACAAAAGGGTAAGGTGACTAACCATCTCACCCCTATTATGGTGGAATGACTACATATTATTATAAAATGTATTAGAGACAATGGGCAGGTGATCCAAAACTTAGAAGTTTTGGTTGATAAATATCTCAATAGCATAGAAATAACACAGCAACAATGAATTCTCTGAGAAGATATGTAGTATTACTCAAGATCGCAATACAAATATATGTTTATCTCTGGGAAGAGATGTCTGTCTTCACATGTCAGGTTACCTCTTCATTTATACACATTTTGGAATCATGGGGAGGATGTGAAAGGTCACCAATCTTGAGGGAGATTGAGTGGTTTGACTTCCAAGATTTAAAAAAATACGTAATTCAAGGAATTATTATTTTTAGAAACTTACTATTTCTAGACTACACTACTAAAATTGAAATTTGAGGCACTTACATTGGGTTTTCAAGGGTAAAAATTCATCAAGAAGAGCTCATGCCATTTCATGATGTTCTCCTCATTCTTTGCTTTCCAACGATTCAAATGATGAGTCAATTGGAGCTATGGTGCAAAAGTTATGTCTCTCGGAAGTTCCGTCATCAATTGGGGTGGAACTGTCACCTGAATTATCACCTAAATTGGTTCCCGAATCATTCCTCCCTCCTTGAAAAGCAATGGTCCCCATTGCATCAATGTTCCCCATTAAGTGTGGTAGTTGTTTCTTGATTTGATTCTCTGTGAGCCACTCACCTTGATGGCTAAGTTGGCCCCTTTTGACCACTAGATAAAGTGGAATAGAGCATCCTCTTATTGTCTTCATCTAGGTATCCACAATCTTATCCTCTTCTACTAGAGCAAAACTCTGTGGATCAAGCTCATCAATATCTAGTTGTTCTGCTACAACTGAAGTTTCCAATAGAGGTGGGTGATATGGTTTGAGGAGCTCCACATTGAATATTAGATACAAACCAAGGTAAGCTGGTAGGTTTAACTCAAAATAATTTTCTCCAACTCTTCTAGTGATGATGTAGGGACCATATCGTAGAGGCTAAATCTTTTTGTGTGGGCCTGCAAGTTGTTCCTTCTGAAGCTATAACCAAACCTTGTCACCCATAGCAAAATGGTGTGTCATCCTATGTTTATCATGGTGTTGCTTATACATCTGATTCATCGTCTCTAGGATGTCATGAACTTATTGCTGGATGTGTTGCATTTGTTCAATAAACTTTGTTGCTTTTGTTGCCTCAGATATTCCATGAGGTGTGTATTCCATGGTGGAAAATGGAATAGCTATATCAATTGGTGCCATGGGTTGGAACCCATAACATACCTAGAATGGACTATGCTTGGTTGAGCTTTGCAGCACCTGATTGTATCCATGTTGTATGAAAATAACTCCCTCATCCCATGTGCATGGATGTTTAGAGTGATACATCCAAATCATGTGAACAATCAAATAGTTTACCACCTCTATTTGACCATCAGTCTGTGGATGGAAGGCTATGGACTTCATCAACTTAGTATCCATCATCTTCTATAGAGTGGACCAAAAGATGCTCAGGAACCTACTATCTTGATCTAAGACAATGGACTTAGGGAGACCAAAATGGAGCCATACATGACTAAAATATAGTTGATCAGTTTCCTCAGTAGATATATTTTCCTTACAAGCAATCATGATAGCCATTTTTGAAAAATGATCAACTACCACAAAAATATAGTCCTTACCATGTTTTGAAGTGGGAAAACTTGAGAGAAAATCCTTTGAGATAGATTCCCAAGGCCTGGTTGGTTCTGGCAATGGCATGTACAATCCTTGCTTCTTATTTGTTGGCTTGGCTATCGCACATGGGGTGTAATATTTGAGATATCTTTCCACATCCTTTCACATATTGGGCCAGTATAAGTGTTTTTGAAGAACTACTAATGTCTTTTCAATACCAAAGTGTCCAGCTATCCTACTGAAGTGTGCTTCCCATATCATCTTTTGTTTCTCTACAACTGGAACATAGATGTGCCCCATATGACAGAGGACATTATTTTAAAAATAGAAATCAAAAACATGTTTACCTTTTTGAAGTTCTTGATATGTATCAGTAAAGGTAGGATCTGCTTCATGTAGAGTACCCCAAGTGGTAGTCTCATGTATGCACAGGTCAAGAACTATTGTGAGTGTAGTAATTGGTAGAAGGCTCAGACAATTTATAGCTATATTTGAGCTCCCCTTTTTGTGTTTGATTATCAAGTGGAATTTTTGAAGATATGTGGCTCACTTTTGGTGCCTCTCATTTCATAGTTTATTTTGTGTCTAGATGAATTCCAATGGTCTGTGGTCAGTGTGGATGACCATTTCTTTCCCCAAGATGTAGTGTTTTCATTGTTTTTACTCTTTCAAAATGGCATAGAGCTCCTTATCATAGGTTGGATATTTCTTGACTATATCAGTGAAAGTTTCACTATGATATGCAATAGGATGGCCATGTTGCATGATGATATCTCCCATGGCATATTCAGATGCATCTGTCATCAACTCAAAAGGTTGATAAAAATCTGGCAAGGCAAGAACAGGGGCTGAGCAAAGTCTATTCTTCAAATTCTCAAATTCCCTTTGTTGGATTTCACCCCATTTAAATGTAGCTTTAGCTCTTCCTTTAGTCACTTGGGTTAGTGACCAAGCAACATGTGAAAATCCAAGAACAAACCTGTGGTAGAAATTTGCAAGACCCAAAAAGTTGTGAAGCTTTATGAGGGTCCTTAGTGTGGACCATTCTCAAATAACTTGAATCTTTTATAGATCAACATGGACCCCTTCTTCATTCACAACATACCTAAGGTACTGACTTATTGTCATCTCGAATGTGCATTTGTCAAGATTTGCATACAACTTGTGCTCTCGAAGAGTTTGAATCACCTTACAAACATGTTACAAATGTTCTTCCCATGTTCTACTATAGATGAGTATGTCATTTAAGTAGACAACCACAAATGATTTGTTGAAGGGTCGTAGGATGTCATCCATCATCCTCATAAAGGTTGCAGGTGTGTTAGTTAAGCTAAAAGGCATAACCAACCATTCAAAGAGCCCTTCATTAGATTTGAATGCAGTCTTCCAAAAATCAATGGGATCGATGGGAATTTGGTGATAACCAAATTTGAGATCAATTTTGGTGAATAACTTTGCACCATAGAGCTAGTCCAATAGGTCATCAATCCTGGGGAGAGGATAGCAATTCTTCACAAATATTTTATTCAGGGATTGGTAGTCAATGTAAAGCCTGCATGTTCCATATTTCTTTGGTGCCAAGATAATTGGGCTACCACAAGGTGAAGAGCATGGCTTGATGTCACCTTTTGGATCAATTCTTGAATCTATCTTTTTATCTCATCATTCTCCAAAACTAATCTATGATACACAGAACTGTTAGGCAAAGGTGATCCTGGGATCAAATCGATAGAATGTTTTACCTGGCAATGCAGTGGAACTCCTATGGGTGACTTGAATAAGTCATCATATTCTCCTTTGATTCATCTTATCTACTTCTATTGTTATGTTGATTATGTATTCAAAATTGCAACATTGACCTTCTTGGATTTTTGTGGTTTAACCACCATGAAAACAAATTGCTTTATTTTCACCACCAATTTCTTGCATTACTTAGCACTGATCAGGGAGACAGATGTGGGAGGTGGTACCTATGGTACCCTATATCACTGTGTTCCAAGAGTGACGGTGATCCTTAAGGTTCATGATTCATATATGCCATGTTGCTCATACATGAATGGTTGACCAAAGAGTACATCACAAACATCTAGATTGACCACATCACACAAGACTTCATCTTGGAATGGTTTTATAGCATATGAAAGAAGACACTAATGGGTGACACAAAGGTCTCTCCCTGGGCTCAACCATCCAATACTATAGGGCTTTGGATGAGGCTTCATGGATAGATTTAGAATTTTCACAACTTTAGTAGAAATTAAATTCTTTTGACTCCCACTATCAAGAACGAAATGCAAAGGGTTAGCTTTTACCCATAATTTAGAGTGAAACAAGCTTTCCTTGAAAGATGGTGTTAGGCTCAGCATCTACAATTTCTTCTTCATCATCTTTGACTGTGGGTTGTGTATGAGGTAGAGTAGTAGATGTTGAGTATTATGACTCAGAAAGTAGTGACTTAATGGCTCGACATTCTTCTTTGGAGTGAGTTCAAGTTTTTTGGTAATCACACCACTTTCTAGAATTCCCCCTTTGGGATTTCTTATCCTAAAACTCATTTTTCTTCCAATTTTGGCCTCGTGTTTGACCGTCCTTATCACTTTTCCATTTTGAGGGTTGAATCTTCGTATTCTTTCTACCATGCTTTTATTCAATCTTCACTATGAATTTGTATGCCTCACCAAGGGTTTCCAAATTGAAGAGTTCTATTTCCCCCCATATGTACCATTGTAGTCCACCATGATATTTAAGAGTCTTATGTTTCTCACTTTCTTGAATGCCCAATCTTGCAAACAAAGAATGAAAAGTATATGTGTAATCTTGAACAGATTGGTCCTTACCTTGCTTGAGTTGTTGCCACTGTATGTACAGATCATCATATGCTCCGATGGGATAGTATTCTTCTTTCACTACTTCCAAAAAATCATCCTAGGTAGGTTCCACCTCAAGGTTGATGTCATCTATAATGAACCTCTTTTTGTACACTTCCCACTAGCTTTTCACAGGCAATGATGATTTCAAAAGAGCAAAAGTAATCTTTTCTCCATCGGTGAACTTATTTACAGAGAAGTAGGAAGATAGTTAATCCAACCAATTTTCTATTGCATCAGCATTTATTTTTCCTTCAAATCTATGAATATCAAAATTTACCTAAACCTTGAAGGGTGTTGGGGCACTGAAAGTACATTCCCTGGATGAGGAACCAAGAAGTGGAGCCATGGAGCCCAGATTTCCCATCGAAAGTGTTTAAAGAATTTGGGAAAATTGTTGTAGCATCTGCATTTGTTGCCATTAGAGGGCTTCATTCACCATTTCCTTGAAAGGATCAGATGTCTCAATGTCATCTGCCATTTGAAGTCATTTGGAGGAATAGGTGGAAAATTTGGAAGCTCTTTTGTTTCCCACCCAAGTTTCTTGTAGCCTGACCTCATCCTCGAGATCATACACTCTCAAGACAAACCACTCTGATACCACTGATCCAAAACTTAGAAGTTCTGGTTGATAAATATCTCAATAGCATATAAATAACATAGTAATAATGAATTCTCTGAGAAGAGATGTAGTATTACTCAAGATTGCAATACAAATATATGTTTATCTCTGGGAAGAGACGTTTGTCTTCACATTTTAGGTTACCTCTTCATTTATACACATTTTGAAAGCATGGGGAGGATGTGTAAGGTCACCAATATTGAGGGAGATTAAGTGGTTTGACTTTTAGGATTTAAAACAATACATAATTCAAGGAATTACTATTTTTAGAAACTTACTATTTTTAGACTTCACTACTAAAATTGAAATTTGAGGCACCTCCATTGGGTTTTTAGGGGTCAAACTTCATCAAGTGGATCTCATGCCATTTCACAATGTTCTCCTCATTATTATCTTTCTGATGGTTCAAACGGAGAGTCAATTGGAGCTACGATACAAAAGTTATGGCTCCCAGAATTTTTGTCATCAATTGGGGTGGAACTGTCACCCGAATTGTTGCCTAAATTGGTGCCCGGATTAGTAGGGTCATAGGTCAACCCCCACCATAATATTGTGTATTTTTTTATTATATATATAATGAATTTTTTTTAAATAATTTGCTTATCGAATAAATCAAATAGAGAATTGAGATAATAAGGGGATGATAGAGCCCTCATACCCTATTAAAATGGAGGTGATGGGACTATTGGTTTTTTTTGCCACCAATAAAGTGATGGGTTTCCAAAACCATCATGAAACCCATTAAGTAACACTAATGGTGAGGCTTTGACCTCCACCCAAGAATTAAACAATTGAATTCATATGTATATATGTAATTAAAAAAATTAAAATTTTAAACTAAATAAATAAGTATGATATGAATACACACATACATACATGCTTTATATATTCAATGTGTATATATATATTAGAGCATTAAATAGAATATAAAATTATTTGATTATATATAAAATATACATAATGTGTATATTGATAAACATCAAACAATGTCAATGAAATAATAAATACCTTTGTCCACTTTAGCCTCCTTCTTTAAACTAAAATTAAAAGTGGGGAAATAATTTACAAATACTTAAAATAAAATAATAAAATTTGGGAAAGAAAAAATATAAATAAAATATAAATAAATATAAATTATTTGGCGGTGATGGTGGCCATTGTTGGAGCTTGGAAGTGAATGGTAAGGAAATGTAAGCCTTCCTCTCATATTCTCTCCATATTCCTCTAAAAAAAGTGACAAAATGGAACCCTAAATTTTAGAAATAATTTTAAACTAAGATTAGGAAAATATAGGAATTCTCCAATCCAATAGTATAGATTTGTTTAGATCAAATTGTGGATGTGGCTTACTACATTTAAGAGATAAAAACCATTTAAACTTAAATTTGCATTCTTTCATTAATTGGTTAATTAGATTTTCTATGTAATAACATGTTATTTTTTAAGCTTTTATTTTTGCTTGATAGTTTATTTTAATTCACCCATTTAAATTTGGAGTGGCCCCATTCTAATTAATCCTTAACTTAAATTACACACAAACTTTATGTTATAAATGAATGTGGCATTTAAAATATATTTATATGACTTTTATGATATTAGATGAGGTTTTGCAGAGAGATTGACAAAATGTGAGGAAACTAATAGTCTTGTGCATTCCTTTTGATTGGTCTAGAAACAATGGGGAGGGATAGAGGTTAACCCCCAATACAACCCTATGTATTTTTTATTATATATAAATATATGAAATAAATTTTAATAATAAATAACATGTTACACACACAAACACAAATAGATTTAATGAATATATTTTATTATGTATTCAATAAATAAATACCAATGTGTATATATTTTGGTGGAAATAAATAAATTTATCTAAAATTGGATTTTTAAAACACAAGACTTGAAACAAGACATACCTTCAAAGTATTATATTGACTCATCCCTGTAAAAACTATAAACTAAATTTCCAAAATGAAACTTATGAATTATAAAATGTTTTTGTACTCATCCATAAGGATAATTACGATTTTGTTAGGGTCTTATAAACCAATGGTCTAGTTTGTTTGATATAATGATGGAGATATTCTCCTCCATATTGGATGGAAAAATATGTTTAAACATAAGTTAAATTTTTATTTTATTAATGGGATAAATTAATTCTTTTTGTGTACACCCTTGTACATTTGAAATGGAATTTTTTTTAAATATTATATTTAATTTCCCTTTTCAAACTTAAGTGTCCTTTTTCTAAATGACCATTAACGTAAACTATATGCACACCTATTTTAATCTAATGTGTCATTTATAAGACACTAGTTGAATTTTAAAATGTTAGTATATCTAAAATGTATAAGTTGTGTTATTTTATAGTGTAAGGGAATTTTTGATTTTTAGCCTATGACCCCTTATAACCTTATTATTATTAATATATGTATGTAGGTGGTTTCTACCCTAAATTAATTAAGAAAATATAATGTGGGATGTTTTCACCATGCATGCCAATACTATTATGGATGTTTTATTTGATATTTAGGAGACTGTTATGTGAGGTGAGGAATGATTGTGGTTGAAAATATTTTTTTTTAAATTACATCATATTAATGAATTTTAGGTGTTTAATTTAGGGTAAGACATATTGATAACAAATCTTGGGTTTCAAAACTAACATCTATGGATAATATATTAATTGGTATATCATGTGTGTTTGGGTGGTTTGCATTGTGGAAACTATATGACGTATTTTTATCAGTGAAAAAACCCTATCATACACGTACTCATGATTTTGGGTAATGTTTCTATATTAATAATACCAAATCATGAATTTTTTTTATTTCATGCATGTATTATCACTTTTTCCATGCTTTCACTTTAATAATCCTTTGATTAAGTTGGGTGGCCATTTAATTTTTTATTAATAGGTTGTTTTCATAGTATCTTTTCTATAAAAGGATTTTTGTAGTGAGGTAGTTTTGACATTGAGATGATCCTAAAGGATGATGTTAATGTAGCATAGATATGGTTTTTAACGTTATGGTGTCATGTGTGCACTTATCCTAGGTAAATAATGGAAATGTTATTCTCATACATGAATACTTAGTTATTTATATCTCTTTCACTCTATGGTGGTTTTATTGAAGCCATGTAGTGTGAATACTAGGTTATAATGTATAATTTGACATTCATATAATCTATGAACTTAATTAATTTTGAACCTTAATTTATTTGACTCTTTTGGAATGGATTAATGAGGTTTCTTAGCCATATTTAATCTTTGCCTTACTAAGTTTTAGAATTATTCTTCTTAATTAAGTTTAATAGTTATTGTCTATAACTTACAAATCTATCATTATTAGGTTTTATTATAATTTTTATTTTTTTCACGAAAATATAGGGAGTATTAGGCAAGGGTTATCTATTAGTTATAACTTGGGGAAACAAGATTTAGGGAATAAAAATGGGGCTTGTATGATAGGTCACTATCCACTTTATTTATTTGAATGCACAAGGTGATTTTTTATTACATTATTAAGAGAAGTATGGATTTATTATGGTAGTGAATTGGTAAAGTATTCATGGATAGTTTATGGTTGGGTAGTGAGATGTGTGTTATGTTTTTTTGGTGGATGGTTGACTCTTAGAATTTTTCATTAAGGTAATTTAAACTTTTTGATTTAAATAGTATTTTATTACACCCTTTTTTTGTTATTGCTATTGTTTTAGGTTGGTTTTTAGGGCATTAATTGAGGTGTGTTATGTGGACCAATAGCTAAAGTTTTGGTTTATGTTGTTTTAAGATGAATTAATCTATTCCATAAAAAAAATTATTGTGAGTGTTTGTATGCGATACTTTTATGCCCTTATCTAGGGTGTGCTTATTAAGATATTAAAAATTGGTGTTGTGTTGCTTGATTTTAAGATTTATGGTGTTTAACTTGGGTTCCTTTAATTTTCATGTTGACATCACCCTTATTACCTCTACCATATTACATTATTTGTTTATGATTCACCTTGTAATGTGTTTAATTTTGTCTTGAATTAGAACATCCTCAAAAAAATTAATTTCATTGTTCTTGGTTGTATTTAGTTGTATGAATGTGATTATATTTCATGTATCCCATGATGGTAATTTTTACTTGAATTCTATGCATGTGTTTTCTTTCATTATTGACACATGTTGGGTTTTTTATTGCACTATATATTGCGAGGATTCACTAGATTATGGTTTCCTCGAGGAATTCCACTTTAGAATATGGGTTAGAAACAAACCTCTCTTGTGAGCTTGTATATTAATTAGTCTTGATTTTTTAATGTGTTTATTATGATAAACTATATCTCAAAATAAGCCTTAAGTGTTTAAATAGTAAAATGATCTCTTTTTAACAAAAAATGTGTGCTTCAAGTGTAAATACTTATTAGATTATTAAAACTAATCATGATTAGTGGTAAAATTTAATGAAAAAAGTAGGCATTAAAATAAAATTGGTCTCAAATTAGGATAACATTAGTTAATAATGCTAAAGTAGATATTTATAAGACCATACTTCAAACATGATATGCACATTATGATTCATAGTAGTGTCCTCTAGATTAAATAATACCCTTATAATATTGATGAGGCTTATTAATAGTTCCTTTAGCTCCTTTATTTTCATGTTTTTTTAATCCTTAATTTATGACTTATTATTTTATTCATATAATAAGGAATTAAATGAGGATACCTTTCATTAGGTATTGTACATTTTAAATAAAAAATGTTCTGAGCAAGTTTTCCTTGTTTTGGAAAGAATTGTACCTTAGTCACATAATTTATTTCAAGGGAATTTTTATAGACCCATTAAAGATTCAAGCTATCATATAGTAGCTAAAACCTACTAATGTGATATAATTATGCAATTTAATGGGTTTAGTAAGGTATTATAAATTGTTTTATATATGTGTTTTATCTTCAATAACATATCCCTTTATTTCACTACATCTAAAATGGAATAATTTTTTGATCAAAGAAGTGTGATAAGGATTTTTAGATGTTGAAAGAATTTCTAACTAGTGCACCAATTTTGGAAATATTTTATTTACAATGAGGTTTCTTAAAATGCATAAATGTGTCTAGATAAGGTTTTGGAGAAGTTATCATGAAACATAAATGTGGAATAGTTTTTAAACCCATAATTCTAAATAATTATTATTTAAATTTTTAAAATATGAATGTAAGTTATGTTGGCGTGAAAAATTTTCAAGGGGATAAATTATCATATTCTCTTTAACAGCATAGGAAATGAATTCCCTCTCCTATTATAAGTAAGATATACCATTATTGAAAGCCAAAAAACTATTTAAAAGGAAATAATTACCTGAAAAAATTTTAAATCATGGGGTAGTAATTTTAACTCAAAAGTGTGAAAAGGAATTTATTAGAAATGAATATGTAGAGAGGGAAAAGGAAATATATTTTTTCTAGATGATAAATTCATCAAGTTGAACACTGAGACTTGACAAAATTATCAAAGGTAAAATTAACATAATGGGGGAAATCTCTCTCATTCAATGGGTAAAAAAGACATTCATATTCTTAAGAACATGAAACATACAACATAAAAATTACCTAGCCTTGATAACAAAGATGAGTAATCCTCTAAATTTTCAAACATAAATAATAAAAATATTTTTTATATTCCCATCGATATTTTGATTATATTTCAAATACACATCATAATTTCAGACAAAATTTTGTAACCTAATTTCCAAGTCTTAATAGTTTAAATATGATATCAATAAAAAAATTTAGAAATGAGGATCAAATACATTAAATTAAGTAAACATACATAATCCAAAAGTAATTAGTAACACAAAGTTTACAAACACTTATTTGTATTGATCTTCATGGAGCAGAATATCCAATCTCCTTTTTAAAAATATTTGCACAAAATGTTTCTATTCAGAACCTATATTATGAGGGCTTAACCTATATTAATATGCCAAAATAGGTGTTTATGGTGAAAAACCACCTTTTTTCCTTTTTATATATTTGTAAAAACATCAATGATAAATTATAACTTAAAAGGGTACAAAAGTGTTTCAAGCACTTGACACCACTTGAAAAAGCATTTGGTGTTTTTACATTGCTTACAAAAATACACGATAAATTTACAAAACATGAAAAATCAAGCTGGGAAGATTAAAAAAGACATAATTTTCAAAATTTAAAACATATATTTACAAGTAGGAAATACAATGTGATAATACAAGTTAGGTGAAAAAATAAATATAAGAAGAAAAGTTTAGAATGTTGAGACAAACTTCAATAGTTTTGCTACTTTGTTGACAACTCTTTCTCTTTCAAAAAGTTATCAAATATATAGAGAAATAATATTATCAAGTCTTCATTAAGACACATCTATATAACTATACACAATATCTTCTAAACATTCCAACTCTCTCATCTCCTAAAACTTGTTTCAGAGTCTATTTACTGTCAAGTCAAGATTATCATCATCTGCTTGGTATTTATCCAATTGATGAAGTTTATAATGAAAAAATGTAGATAAGGGATTCATAATTCATTGAATGTGATTTTTAAATTCTTTGACCATGATTTCAACTAAAATAATATTTCTACCTTGATACCTATCATTGACAAAAGGACATTTCAACCTGTTAACCTATGTATCAATTTCTATCATTATGTCACTCCTAAGTGACTTTGCACTATTTAACTTATTGAGGCATTCTTTACATGATTGAATTCTATATTTCATGGCCCATATAAATTTAATCTGATAAATATCTTCTTCATTTTTTATTATTATTTTATCAATAAGGTCAAGAGATGGAAATTTTAAGAATTTAGTCAACTTAGGGATGAAATTCTCCTAAATATATATTACTTTGTGTACCCACTTTCCTTTGTTGTCACCTATTCACATTCAAACTTAACTTTAGAGACCTTTATCATTGTAAAAATAATTGTTGAGGTTCTTTGATAAGTGATCTTCTCAATCCAATCTTTCACTGCATTTCCCATTTGTCCTATCTCTTTCACTTTAATCAATATCTCAATGTGAATATTTGATAAAGTAATTGTTAGTTTAATTGGTATAATCAACCTATGTATCACTGAATTCAACTATTCTACTTTTTCCTTTAACTCATTTTTCATTGTTTCATCCTTATCCATTTTCTCAAAAATGCTGCGAATTTCCAACTGTACATCTCCCTTCATCCCTTCTCTAGGAGACTTGCCTAAATGAACTATTGATACATAATAGTCTTCAACTCTGATATCTAATTTATCTTTTTCAACTATAGGAATTAACACTTATACATATTTATCTCCTTTTCCATCTATTACCATTCATAAAATGGTTCTTTATTACTTTTATCTTTTCTAAAATGGAATTTATATTGTCAAAGTACCAAAGTCAATCTCCTCAAGTTCAACAACTTTTATTCTTTTCTTCACCACTATGGCCAACCAATATGACACTGTTGTACTCAAATATGGAGGTGGGGAAAAATACAAGACTTATGGGGCTAACATCACTAGGGTATAGTAAGATTTCTTTTCAATTGTGGTACCTTTAAAAGATGCTTCTCCTTGTTCTTATTTACCAACTATATCAATTGGAGTTCTTCGAGAGGAGATAACATGCAATTCAAGATTTGAGGGAGAAGATGAAGAAATGGGAGTGATTAATTTCAATGGGAAATTAGATGATTTAAGAAGAAACATGTCACTTAAATTAAGGAATTTATGGGTTGTATTCTCTAAAAGATCTTGAGACTATGGGAAACTATCAATAGGAATTTCTTGAGAAATTAGAGGATTGAGAGAAGAGGAAAGATTTTCACCCAACCTATTTATCTTGAGCTTGAGAACCCTTCATGATGGAATGTCTTGTTGAATAGATTATATTTATTATGACTCCTCTATCACTATGGGTTCTCCACATGGACCCACTGCATTTGCTTTTTTTGCTTTAACATGTTTTTTGTAAAAGCTACTAAATTCATCCTCCGTAGGAGGTGTAAATAAATCAATGTTTCCAACATCTACTCCTTTACTCCTAAACCACTTGAGATTCCTTTCAAGTACTACCTTTGTTTTACTTCTAAGATAAGTATATTCTTTCTTATCCTAATAAATTAAGGGTAATAGTTTTGTTGTGATGCCTTATTTTTCAAACATGGGATCCAATGTGACATCATCATCCACCGACTCCTTTGGTACTTTCATTATGCCAAATTTGGCTATCTACTTCATGGTAAACCATGAATAGTCTTTGATTCTAACCATTTTCTCATCATCACAATCCATCTAGTAATATTTAGAGTGTAAAATATGTTAAAACCAAGGCCCAAGGTTTTGTTAAATTAATGTCCTTATATAAAATGCAAATATTCTTTCAAAAGTCTTGAGATTGTAATGAGACATATATTTCTCCACTATTTTGGATTTTATCAATGATGGATAAGTGCACATACTAATGGAAATTAGAAATTTGACCCTTGTTCTATGTTGACCTGTCAAAAACTTATGTTTCAACAAGTTGTCTTACTAACTCCATTAATGCTCACTTATCACTGAGATATCATGGAAGAATATAAGGAGAAATTTAACATCCATCAATCCTCTTCACCTAAAATTTAGGAATTGTGTGAACCAAGTCCCCCATATGGTTATTTTTGTGGTATCCATCACTTATATCCTCATGTTAAAAATATATATCTCAAAAAACTAAATGAAAAATTGAATGAAACAATCATTCACCCTTTGGAAATGTCCGGTGCTTTATTTTAATACAAGTTGGGGACATAGGTCATATACTTTTATTTTGTTGAAGCAACCCACTATATGTAATTTATCAAAATATATTTAACTAGAAATAACAAAAGTAAGATAGGAAGTCATATAAAACTTTGATGTGACTTTCACTTCTATTAGTTGTTTATGGATTACAACACTAATTATTTGTCACCAATTTAGATATTTCATGTTCCTGTCAATCATCCAAATGAACATGTACATCCATGACTGAATTTTTTTTCCTTTTGGGCTCCCCACTATTCTATTTAATAATGGTAATATTTCATTTATTTCATTTTTGAAATCAGATATCATAAAATTCTTTGAGGGTCATGTAGAAGAGTGTTTTGGTTTGGTCAACCATCCATTGTTAACTTTTTTAGCATAAGAGATGTTATTATCATCCTAAAATTTTTGAGAAGACTCAAGAGTCAAATGCACAAAATATTCCCAATATGGAAGGTGAAAATACTATCTATGTGTTTTATATCCAATCTTACCACCAACTCACCCTATGGATCTCTCACTTTACTCATCTCTGAATTATAGTGCACTGCCATAACCAAAACTATCTCAGGAGACTGTACTAAAATTAAAAATGCTACAACTTATGCCAATCCACTATAAAAAAATGCTCTGACCAAAGTTACTATTATGCACTACATTCATTCTCTCCTAAAATTTGTCTAACTCAATATGACCTAGATTTATATTTTTAATGTTCTCCATATTATTTTTCAATGGTGAGAGAGGTGTCATACCTTGAAACTGATATTTCATGCTTGGTCTATCTTTGGTCAAAAAAAAATTAGAGTAGAGGATAAAGACATTAAATTTTATAGGAAAACTGATAATTGAGAGATATTTGCACAATGATAATTTATTTGTAAAATTTTCAAAATGAAATAACTTAAATCAAACCAAGTTATTTTAAATTACACCAGAAGGTTATACTCACAATTTTACCTTTGCAAATTAATCTAATGATTTTTTTGATATCCTATATGAATTTTAACTTATCACTCAATCACCTTTCTTGATTTGATGATTTTTAATGGAACTTTTTATATTAGTTTAATTTTCCACTAGATTACTGAGTTATTGTTACATGTAAGAAAAATCATTTTTTTATTGTTCTATATTTGCCTTTATTTATTTTTTTAGATTTTTACAAACCCCAACTTCACATGGGTTGTACAATTTTCTCTTGATGTGTAAAAATAAATTAAAATTTATTATTTTGTTACTTTCATGCTCCTTCTAGAATGTGTCATACAACTTTGTCTTTGGCAAGAAATAAAATTAAATTTTGTTTTAACTCTTCTCTTTTTTTATTTTATCTTATATGTCCTCCACATAGGCCATATGGAGCTAAACAATTCATTCTTTGGCAGATGAAATGAAAACAAACAAATTTCTCCTAAATTTTATCAAATCTTCTCCCTTTATATGGGGCGTATGGATTTTAATGTAGTCAATAACTGATCAAAATTATCTTTTTTATTTTAAATTCTCTTTACCTTGCTACATGGTTGTACATCTTTTAATTTTCAATCAAAAGCAATAAAATTTTATTAAAATCTATTTTCTTTGAATTTACACTCTCTTTGGTGTCACCATATAGTTTTGTGATCTCCAATATGGGTAAAATCAATTTTTTATTTTATTTCATTTACCCTATCTCTCCTCTCTAGGGGCATATGAATTTTTATTTAGTAGATGAAAGACAATAATTTCAATATGCAAATTTTTATTGGGCTTTTCTTTCATTTTCCTTCTTGGTTGGGCACCATATAATTCTCACATGGAAGATGAAAACAAAAACAAATTTAGAATCTATTTTTCCCTTTTTTATTCTGTAAATTCTCCTTCTAATTTGGGCACTGTATAGCTTGGTCCTTAGTTTCAAAAAAAAATTAAAATTGCTTTTTAATTTTTTATTTTTTCTTCTTCAAACTACACTATCATCATATAAACATAATACCTCTTATATGGGTAGAAATGAAGTTAAAATTTAGATCCCTTATGATCTTTAACCTATTATTCTTCCCTTTATGGTGGTATATGGTTTTATTTTGGATCTCTAAAAAAAGAATGAAATTTTAAATCCCTCTCTTCATTTTATATGGTATAGTAAAACTTGGTATTGGATGGAAAAAGAATGAAAATTGAAAATTTATCTTTCACCCTCTTGTGATCTACAAATTTATTTGTTTTCTTTTCAATTCTCCTTCTATTCTTATTATTCCTCTTCTTGGTAGGATAAAATAATAAAATTCAAAAACCTTCCTTTGCTCCTATTTGGATCACATAAATTCTCTCCTAAAGACAAAAACAAATAAAACCTACTTCTTATCTCTTAATTCCCTACTTCATTTTACTTTTTCAAATATAATTCATAACTCTTGCATGCAGCTTCAAAATCTTAGAAGAGAGGAAGTTTCATTTTTGCACAATTCAAGAAAGATATAATGGCATTTGCATGTAAATTGAAGAATAAGCCTTAAATTGGAAATGACATTTAGATGGAGTGGGGAGAGAAAATTGAAATTTTCATAGCTGGGGGAAGTGTAAAGCTTATGTGCATGGTAGTGAAAATTAAATATTTTATTTGCATAACTCGGGGAAGTCATAAAACAAATTTCCATGACTCAAGATTTCAAAAAGAAAATTATAATTGCACCATGTGAAAAATTAAAAATTCAAATTTCATGACTTGAAAAATTTTCATGGAAATTTTTCACAACTTGGGGAAAATCAAAAACCATTTTCATATCTTGAAAAGGTTTAATGAACTTTTAAAAATTATGAGAAAGCCAACTACTTTTTACATGGAGAAGATCAAAAGTTTTTTTGAATAGTTTGGAAAGTGTTTTGCCCATGTTTTTTAAAATTAATTAATTAAAACTTTCAATTTTTCAAAATTTGAATTTTGAATTCAAACTAAAAATTAGCTAGAAGTATTATTTTTTTGTTAATTTAAAATAAATCAAAAACTATGACAACTAGCTCTAACTAGGATTTCAAATTAAAAGGGATAGAAAGAACTTAGAATCTAGTTTTGAATGTAAGCATTTTATCCATTAGAAAATAGAGTCTTAAATTTTATTGTAACTTGATCGACTAAAAAATAACTAATCTTTGATGAAATGATGGGTCCTCAAACAATCATGATGTTATCACATGCCATTGTCTATTGCATGTGAGGGTATTAGGTACTCAGCCTGATAGGTGCCATCATATATCCTAAAAGGATAGTATATGCAAGGGAATTTTTTGTTATGCATTTTCACATAATCTAAAATTAAAAGAGAGAAACCACTCTTAAAAACTTTTATGATTGAATTTTGATATTAACTTGATTGATAATTGATCTTAATGATCATGACACTTTAATTTATGCAAGTATCACATTATATAATGACTTAGATATAATGTACCATGATTAAAAAGGATAAAATCTCAGACATGAACAAGGATTCACTTATACATGTGGCAATAGCTTATTAGGCTATAGAGTTGTTGATTGGCTCAAATAGATAAATTTGACAAAGGGACTCAAAACTAGATAGATAAGCATATAGGGTAAAAAGTAAAAGGAATAAATCAATGCAACATAAGCTAAAAATAATGACTAGAAAGGAAACATGACCAAAATTGTATTTACATATATACAAATAAAAGACTACTTACTTCTCACTAGAAATAGTGTTTGAGATAGTTCCCACTAAAGGGAAAAAATAGATGCGTTCCATCACTATACACTAGATATAAAGTTTTATTACCATATAAGTGATTGATTTTAAATGGATCCATCCATAGTGAATTAAATTTCATTTGGCTTCCCTTTGGTTCTCTGTGACTATCCCAAAGTAGAACCAGGTCTCCTACTTGGAATTCCCTTTTCTTCACCTTCTAATCAAAGATAACCTTAAAACATGCCTGATTTTAGGTAATTTTATTATCCACTTGTATCATGTATTCTTATAATTTTTGTAGGTAAAAAAATATTTTATCCAGTGGGATTTCAAAATTTGGATTCTCAATAGACTTAGATAACTATAGGGTAGGTAGCTCAAGAGTTATAGGAATCACATCACCTATTCCCATATAAAAACTAGAATGAGAACATCCTAATAGAATTTTTATGTGTTATGTGATTTTCCTAAAGATTATCATATATCCTTTTATACCAATTTATCTTATTTTCATTAACTACTTTGTGCATGATAGTGAATAAGTTCTTGTTGCTTAAATCAACCTACCCATTTCCTTATGGGCGATAGTTTGATGAATGAGACAATGAAATTACATACCCATAATAAAATGTGATCATTTTATAAGAATAAAAGTAAGGAGAATTGTTTGTGACTATGTTTTTTTCAATCTCATATCACACCAAGATGTTCTCTTTAATTAAATTACATATGACCTCTGAAGTTGTCTACTTAAACAGGAATCACTTCCACCCACTTATTAAATTAATCTATTATTGTGATAATGTGAGTGTGACCTACATTTAAATTATATTTTAATTTAATAATTATATCTAGTTCCCACTACTAAAAAGTTTCTTAAAATATCACTGGTTGAAAAGGAAGTGCTACCAATCTTACCCATAAATTATTGACATGCCTCAAACTTTCTCACCCATTCATATGAATATCTAAAAATAGTTATCCAATAGTAATGGGACAAGAATATCTTATATATTTTCAATCTAGAATAAAATTTCCCTTGACAAGATTGATCATGAAAATACTACAATAGTTTTTATACTATTCTTTTTAGGAATAAACCATCAATACTTTTCTTTAAAAAAGTGTCATCCCATATGACATATTTGTTTCCCTTAGATTGACCATTCTATGTTTATTAGAATTTAAGTGTTAATTACATTCCCCATATGTTAGGAAGAAATAAATTTAATAAAAAAATTCATTAATAGAATCAATGAACAATACCAAAAGAAATTCATTGTTATCTTAATCATTAGGATCTATTGAAGAACTTGTTTAAAAGTTTCCCTGCTTTACCATGAGCTGACATAGTCCTTTTCCTCGAACTAGTCTTGTGGGATTGATCTCTAGATAATACTCTTAAACTTTAGTTATCTACTTTCCCCACTTAGAAATAGGTTCTTTTTGGGTCAAAATGGATTTGATAGTTGTACTTGACACATTACTATAGAATGCAAATGCATTATGTAATACCTAAATTGTTTGATTGCTTTCATTACTACATAAGTATGTATTTCCTCAGGAGAATGTTTCAAATCATAAAATTTGAGATTAAAACTCATTAAGGAAATGAAATATTCAATATTTTTTCATTTTCTAAATTAATACTACTAAGAGTGTATGATTTGAAGCATAACAATAAATAATGAACTCATTAAAATCAAGACAAACTAATGTCAGTGAGTGAGTAATAAAATCCTTTAATTTTTTGAATGCCTATTTTCCCTCACTATTCCATTTGAAATAGGGGTTTCATTTCATCATATATATGATGTGTCTAGTTATCTAAGCAAACTTAGGGATGTATCTTCTTAAAAAGTTCACTTTCTAAAAGAAAGAATGTACTCCTAGTTTACTCATAAGCAGGGAATGTTTTTGAATTTCATTTACCCTTTCTAGATCAATATTTATTACTTATTTTAAAATGATATGTCCTATAATATTACCATTAGTCACCCCAAATAATAACTTCTTAGGGTTAAGATAAATTCCATGCAACTGACATTTTTTGAAAACTCTCTATAAATGCACATAGTTGTCTTATCTTTTTTTAAAGTGTTGGCATGTCATAAATATATACCATAACTATTTAATTATTCAATTCCTTGAAAATAATATCCATTTCCCTCTAAAAATTGGCTCCTACATTGAATAATCCAAATGGCATCCACATGTATACAAAGGTACCCCAAAGTGTTGTGAACATTGTTCTGTGTTGGTCTTCCATGTTAACCATGATCTGATTATACGCGAAGAAACCATCAAGCATTGAAAGCATATAAACACCAGTTACTAATTGGATAAATTTATCTATGAGTGATAATGAATAATTTTCTTTTAGGGATGCTTGGTTAAGATTCATAAAATCAACATAGATTTTAATCTCACCATTCTTCTTATGAATTGGTATTATGTTAGCTACACAAGTTGAATGGTGGATAAGAAAGATAATGTGAGCATCAATAATATTTTTCACTTTGGAAATAATTTTTATTATAATTTTAACATTGTATTTCCTTAGTTTTTGTCTAAAAGTCTTTACATCATGATTTAGAGGAACTGTGTGTTACGTTTATCTAGGGTGAAAGGTTTTAAGGTCTGCATATGAATAGGTGAGTATGCCAAAATACTTACTAATAATCATGACAAACTTTCATTTTTATTTCAATTAAAAACACTTCCAATATTGATAAACATAGGATGTCTCTCTGAGCTAATGTTCACTTTTTTGTAATCAACAGAATTGAGTTTCCTTTTTTGCATTTTATTCTTTATGAATCTATCATGTTTGTCAAACAATTCTTCTAAGGAGACCAAACCTTTAGGGATTTTATTTCCTTTCAACTTGATAGCATCTTATTCATCTTTTTTATCATAGATTCCTACTTTTTACATGTGATATAAATATTCCCTGTATGAAGAATCACTAGCTTCAAAATATAGATTTTTAAATATATTTGATTTTTCAAAGAATAAAATAATCTACTACTCACCATAAAAAACTTTCCAATTCTCTACATTATTTGGGACACTTGGCCTATATATTAGCTCAATGTATATTTTTATATACCAATATCTACATGATGAATCATCAAAAAAGTTGATACTACCAAAGCATAATATTTATAGTTGTGTTCATGAGGAATTGTACTAATAGAGAAAGTATCCAAAAAAATTATACTATCCCAAAATTTGTTTTTTTAATGTTTTAAATCATCATTATTTACATTTTATTGACCTTTGAACTATTTTAAAACAAACTCATCATCACCTAAGACTTTCAAATTTCTTATTCCCATTTATTATATAGCTTGTATTCCCTATAAAAGTGCTTCATATTTGAATGTGTTGTTGGTACATTTAAATTTTAACTTGTATGACATGATAAATTCTTTAGATGGAGATATTAGGATCACACCTTCACCTAAACCCATTGATGAAAAACTACCATCAAACCATCATCTAACTATTATTTGGGTTTGATTTCATTATTTCTAGCAATTCCATATATTTCTCTATCATTAGAATATATTTACCAATTTTAGTGTCTTCATATAAAATGTTTTCCCTAGGATCATATACTTTATGTAGTTTATACTTTATTTTCAACTTAGGTTATAGGATTTATTTGACTACTTTGACTAGAATCATGGCATGTGACAAATCTAGTTGGATTTCACCTCCCAATTATTTGCAAAAACTTTTGCCTAAAAGAATACCATAATCTTTTAGAATTTTTACTACTAAAATATTATTTTTAATCCTTTTCTATATAAAAGACATCAAATCCACCTGTGTGTCCTTTATTTACCAAATGAGTGGAACTTTTTCTACCTCCATGGAATAACAATGTCTAAAAATTTTAGTATAGGTTAGGCCAAGAGCATGAACAACTTGTATAGGCATGACATTGTCTAAGGCTCCAATGTCAATGATGTAGTTGATGAATTTGCATCCTTTGAGGAATAAGGAAATATAGAATCATTAAATTTTATTAAAATTGGTGGTGGATTCATCCATTGAGTTAATTTGATTTGAAATTATGGGTTTAGTTAGGATTCCTTTGGCATTGGTTTTTATAGAATTGGGATTTTTACCCTTAATGAAATAAACTAACCTATCTAACTGATCTGGGTATGGTTTTAAGTACTCAACCTATAATGTCTAGATTTTGGTTTTGTTGACATGGTAAATTATATCAAAAGTAGGAAAATAACCAGAAGGAATTTTAGCAAGTTGGGTTATACTAAAATTAGAATAAATACCTATTTATGGTCTCTTTAGGTAATCACATAAAAGTGATAATTAGATGTTAAGAGTGTCTCTTGAGTTACCCTATTCCTAGTTTATGCCTAAACTTATCCTAGAAGCTTAGACTAAATTTGTTAGTCATTTAATATATCATAACCACCTACAACTAGTCAAAACATAGTTCCAAAACTATCATCTCAAATCCTAATCCAAATTACTTAGTAGTCTGAAAAGAGGATATTAGGACCACATTTAGAACACTATAGCCACATGGCACTAGTGTCCCCAATTGGGTGCTACCATCCTTAGCCATAGCTCTTCCCAAAGTATACTTTTTAAAATGTGTGCCCATTATAGGGTCAACCTAAGCATATTTTATTATCTTCACAAGAAATATAACCCCATAAATATAATTATAATCCACCTTTATTAGTTATATCAAGGATAGATGCAAAATCTATTTAAACAAAAGATAGAGTTGATCAAAATCAAGGTATTTGATTCATATTATTCCCTACCTATGAATACTAACATCTATAAAATCCCTAATCCTAGTTTTCCAACATTTCAAAGCTCAATCACATTCAAGGCATCTAATCCCACTCTCATTCTAGCATTCACTTACACTTTCATCAAACAATAGGTGGGAGAACTATATCAGGCTTGATCCCTCTTTAGATTATTGCTATGTAGGCAACTCTCTTCATAATGGGGTGTTGAGTATGTCTAATGAATCCTAATAATGAACACACAAATATTTATCATTCCATACCTTCAAGGAGGATTAGGGTTTGAACACTAAATCAAATTTTCTAAGCACAAAATAGAGCTCTAGGTTTAATATATGCAAGAACAAGACATACAAAAATAGGTGAAGGTGCTCTTAGAAAATAAGAATATTCCTAAAAAGGAGACATTAGTGCCACATTGAGGATACTACACATAAATGGTGATATTATCCATATTTATCACTATTATCCAATGAGAAGATGAACACTATAATCTTGTTGATAACACTCAAAGTTTCCCAGATCTCAACTTTCAAAACCTAGATCATCTCTTATAGTCAATTTTTAGATAAGTCTTTATTTAAGCCTATTTATTTCTATAACAAATCAATACTTAATTATTTCATATTTTTTTATCTAATTTAGACATATTAGACCTTTAATCTAAATATAGTGTTTTCATTATAAAACCCTAATAGGGTAAATCATTTGGTGAACCTAACTTAAAATATTGCTTCAAAACCTAGATTACATTAATTTTTATTTTTGTGCAATAAATTTAGGGTTGCATAATTATGATTTTTTTATTTTTTTAAGATAACATAGCTAATTAAAATCAATTTTACATTAGGGATTCAATTTTACATCTAATTTAAATTATTACAAAAAAAACCCTAGATTTTAAATCACTAGACCTATATGCTCTTAGGGTTTGTATCCTTTTTTCACTTATTTTCATTAGATTCTATTAATTATTTAGAATTAATATATTATATTTTAATATCTCTCTTGCAATTTATTTTCTATATGCCATCTAAAACATTCTTTCTCTCTTCTACTAAGAAGAAGTGCTAGACTAGGTAGTAGTCTTATAAAGCATAGCTAAATTCCTACTATCCAAACTTATAACAAGGATAAGGAACCTATTACAAATATATATTAATCCTTCACACCTTGATTATGTGAAATTTAATGAAAATGTATCCAAATATGAATAATATAACCAATAACAAGATCAACTCCACATTGAGGATCAAGACACATTACCTCCACTTAATGATAATGATATAATTATGAATAAAGATGAGATATTATAGGGATTCATAGATAGAATTTAGGAACATCCCTATGATCATGCATATATTTTATATACCATATTATAAATCAATAATAAGATAAACAATGGTCAATCTTCAACCCCTCCAATCAATAATTTTGTTACAACTTCAGTGGGGCCAAATCAACTTACTCGAATATCACAACCCAAGATTGTTATTCAACAATCAGTGTTAGATACACCACTTATGGCTAGTTATTCAACTTTATATGTAAAATCCCTTATGCAAGAGATTCTTACTCTATAATCTAATGTGTTACATTTTGAGCAGTGAGTGGCTAAGCCATCACATGCCTTGTATTCCTATAATATCTTACATACACCTTTAACACATCACATAGTGACATATCCTTTTATATCTAGTTTCATGGAATCCAAGATCATGTTATATGATGGCAAGGATGATCCAAATCATCACCTTAGATATTTTAATGTATCATGCTTAGACTATGTGTCTAACGATTGACTTCTTATGAAGTTATTTCCATCCAATATCAAGGATTATACCCTATAGTAGTTATATGATTTTCCAAACCAATATATCATGAAATTAAATCCTTTAGCTAATATTTTCCTATAATACTTATATATAAACATTGGTGATAATATATCATATGCACAAGTGGTAAAATTAAAGCAAAAGTCAAATGAGCCTATCATTGATTATATTTATAATAAAAGGCCATAATATAAAAATTGACTATCCCCATGGAAGATAGAGAGCTTCAGGATATATTTAAATAGAGTCTATTATTAACACTACATGAAGATATCTTATGTAATAAGTTTCTCACATTTATCGATATGTGCCACATAGTTAATGAAAGAGAGGTTAAGCTCTTAACAATGGGAAAAATAAAGGACAAAAATGGATCATATTCAATTATTAAGAGTAAAAGCAAACCTCCATAAAATTTTAGGGCTACATAAAACAAAATTGATAAAAATTCCATAGTCAATGAAACTTTTGATCCTTCTCCTAGATTGGTTTTATCTGCTCCTCAATGTAGAGTCTTCATTAATCTTCCAATGTCACTAGCACAAGTTATAGAATAACTATCAGAATGTAATGTCATATCCCTCCCTCCCATTAAATAGGTTGATATGACATGACCTCTTCTAAATATATATGATTTAAATTCATTTTATGAGTATCATAGGGCACCAAGACACATGATAAATAGATGCATTAGCCTGAAGCATAAGATATAAGATCTCATTGAGACTAAGATTATTTATGTGGGCACACCCACAGGCACTAAAATAAAAAATAGATGAAAATTTACTTAATATATTTTCATATCCTTTCCAAAATAATATAGCTAATGAGGTAGGGGCACATCAGGTGTTTACTATATATACCAAGGTCATCCACCACTAGATTCCTATTGCACAATTATAGAGGAGACACATCCACTACATAATGTTATTGTCATGTATCATACTATAGTTCCACCAAGACCACTTATCACATTTTTAGAGAAATATATTGTGGATTATGATATATATTTACATTCACTCTTCATATGAGCATACATAGACCACCATCCTATTTGTAGTGTTATGGTTGACAATTCAACCATAAACATGTGCATCATGACACTCTTATAACACTTGGAATATAAATAGTAGGATATATTTCCCATAAATATATTCATTATTGGTTTCATTGGCCATGTTTAGAGCTCCATCAAGGATATTTTGCTTCCATTATAGGTTGGACTAGCACACAAATACACTCATTTCCTAATAGTACCTAGTGTGAGTGAATTTGATATATTATTGGGTAGGTCATGGTTATAGAATCTCTTTGACATCCCATCTATAGTACACCAATACCTAAAGTATATATATGCTAACTAGGTTGTTAATATTTAGGGTGTCCCATATGAGTATCCTCTTCCCATCCCACAAGCAGTTTTAGCACAAATCCCACCTATAGTTATAGCACTGACACTAGTTACATATTTACCATTACCAAATATTTCATGGATATAAATTAAAATAGAGATTATAGCTCTTATGTATACATCATAGTATTCATCAAAGTTATTATATTAGGCCAAGTATACTCCTATGATATCTACATGCACACATACTCTCTTTTGGACACCATTACTAGAGAGAAAATTTCATCATAGATATGTTATAGATTCTAGAGGACCTTCCTCTACTTAGTTTACATTGAGATCAGTTATATTGGGGTTTAGGGGTTCTCAGCATAAGGAACCTAAATCACCTGTAGCTTTTACTTCTACCATATGGGTTCCTAAGATTCCTATAGTTCATAAGGCATCACAGTCAATACCATAATATATTAGCATCACTACTCGAGTAGCTTTAGACTCAAAATATATAACATAGTAGATCATGGGATCAATATTCCCCTTTCACACTACACACATGATCATTGTTCCCCTATATAACACATTCCATGGTTATGGTGATTCTCCCATGAGATTCATTAGTTAGTATGGTTCCTACTTTTGTACATACTTATTTCTCTTTCTCTCTCCTTGTACATAGTTTATTTCTATTTTCTTATACTTATCTTATACTCAAAAAACACAAAAATAATTTAACATGTTAAAATACAAAAATAGTCAATCATTTCAAAAATAATAAAAATTATAGATTATATGCATTGATATGTTTACATTTATACTAATTGTTATATATTGCATATTGCTAGCTATCCTAGTATATTCAATTTTATCATACACATATGCTTCACTTTTTCTTGTTGAGTGCTTGCCAATTCTAGATAGGACTTCATTCCCTTACACTGATCCACACTAGTTAAAATCTACCCATTGGGGGAATTTACACCAATCTACTTTTATACATTGATACATCTAACCACTTAAGGGCATCTCATACAAAGTTATGATAACCAAGTTATTTCTTACATAATATACATTCAAGTTTATGTATTGATTTATCTTGATATTGACCATTGCTCCTCATTACTTAGATTTTTTGCCAACTATCACTAGTTAGACTCAATATATGTGCATCCTATCATCTATATAGATTTGTACTACACATTTATACATGCTTTCATTTCTAGTTCCTATATTAGACCTGATTATGTTTTATATGCTTCTTCCATATTCTAGGACATTTGAATATGTCATTATTCTTTGAATCTATGCCACTTCTTTATTTGTAGTCCTTGGACATGTGACCATGTCCCTCATGTGTGCTTTCTTTATTCCATATGTGGATATTTGAGCATGCACTTATAAGTGGCTCTATGACAAATTATGTATTGCTTGTGTATGTGGACATTTGAACATGTCCTTTTATGTCTTCATTCTCAAATTTAGTTACATATACCCTTACCCCTTGTATTTTGAAACCTTAGCCTATCTCTTGTATGCCTCATGTGCTTGTATGTTTTATTATTTTTATGATTCTACACCATGACATTTGTGTTTACTTGTTACACACACAATAATTTTTTATGCCATGAGAGATCTCATGCATCTACCCTTCCTACTTGAATGTCATGATGGACATCATGCCCCATCCCCCTAGATGGTTACTCAAATTTTGTTTCTATATACATTGATTACACATATCTTGACACCCTTATTAAATTTTAGATTACAACATACATCTTACACTACCTACTTATGCTTAGACACATTTACATTATGATTTTATGCTTGTACATTATATTGGAATATCATGCACATGCTCTGGCTAGCACATTTTACAGAGCTAATTCTTTAGAGGGAAGTTCTTACACAGGTTTCATAACTACCCTCAAAAGAGGGAGCATTCAAAAGGGTTTGTCATAGAGATAAAGCTCCTAATTTTTAACTCACAGATATATTTTAGCACACATGATCATTTTTATAGATTTGACTTAGGGCACTTAATATAATAGAGATTCAAAATTCAGTCAAGATCACTTAGAAATCAAACTAGGGAGTCATTAGCATCCAAATTAGGATAATATTTCCATAGGATTCTACTATCCACTACATGGTGTTATTGTCTAGTAGACCTAGCTTTAGGATAATCCAAATCATTCATAAAATTACACCAAGTAAAATATATATTTACATAGATATAGTCACAAGTTTGGAAATGATGTATAGATTTAACTTAGATTCATTCATTTCATCTTAGATTCATACTAGCTACTTATATTTAGTGGTATCATGCGAGGCATGATCTTTCATACATTTAAACCAGGTACATAAATTTATCTTTACATACTCAATTTAGATTTATTATACTCATAAACTAAATTGTGGCTATGTGCACAACACATAGGTTTCATATACTCAGTTACACATAGATTGATTAGATGGAATGGAAAACTCTATGTCATTATCTATGTTGCATAAACTTGTTATCATATTTTAGGTTGTCACTATATTCATTTCTTACTCCATATATAGTGGTTGGAATCCTCGAGTGGTCCACAACCACCTAATGTACCTAAGTTGATGTGGAGTTGAATCTATAATTACATTTACTCAGTTAGATACTTTCATCAATTTGTGCACTAAAATTATAGATGAATCTACTTCATATAGGTGGTAAATTATGGATTCATGGCCTAATCGAGTTATTAATCCACTTACATAAGAGGGTTAGACACACTTACATTCTTCTCCAAGTTATTCATAGAGATCAAGATCCATTGAGTAGAGGTGAACAATGATGGAGTCAAAACTAGATTGAGTTCTTGAGCCACCCATACGAGGAATGAACAAGCCATCATCTCATTCCAATATATTCAATGATATGATCACTATATACACTTACACACATAGGCTTTTACTAGGTTCATTCATTGGTTCACATACCAAATGAGATGTATGTGTTTCTTTCCTCTCTCTTTACTCAAATTTACTTAGTTACATTATTTCAATATGGTCTTTTACATTTGATCATCTCTTAATTAAGGATTGATTTTTGCATCTTTAATTATAGGACATTGCTTTGGATCATGTTCCACATATACATAACTATATTCACATACTCAAACTCAACTACATAGGTTTCACTTCTAACGTATGTCTAGGTATGCTCCTTTTTCCTTTATACTAGTCATTTCACTTGGTTAAATTATGAGCATAAGGGGGTGAATGTAATCACCTAAAAGTGGTAATTGAATTCTACGAGTGTCACTTGAGTTAACCTATTCATAGCTTAGCACTAGACCTATCCTAGATCCTTAGACTTACTTTCCTAATCATTCAGTAGACCATAGTCACCTACAACCAATCAAAACATAGTCCTTGAACTATCATTTCATATCCCAATCCAAATTTATTATCAATCTTCAAAGAGGACATTAGCACTAGATTTGGGACACTACAACTATATGGTGCTAGTGTCCCCAACTGGGACACTAATATCCTTAGCCCTATCTCTTCCCAATGGATACTTTTTCAATTATGTACCCCTCTTAAGGTTGTCCTAATCATATTTTTTTATCCACACAACTAATAGAACCCTATAAATCAAGTATAATCAACCTATATTCACTAGATGGAGGATAAATGCAAAATATATTCAAACCAAAGATAAAGTTGAGAAAAATCAAGGTATTTGATCCATATTATTCCCTACTTCTACATACTACCATCTACAATATTCCTAATCCTAGTTTTGAAACATTTTAAATCTCAAGCACATTTAAGGCATCCAATCCCACTCTCATTCTAACTCTCTTCACAGTGGGGTGTTGAGGATGTCCAATCCATCCTACTAATGAACACACAAATATTTATCATGCCATACTTATAAGGAGGATTAGCATTTTCACACTAATAAAAAAATTTAGGCATAACATAGAGCTCCAGGTTTTGTGCACATAGGAACAAGACATATAGACATAGGCACAGGTGTTCCTTGAAAACAAGAATAGTCTTGTAAAGGGGACATTAATTCCATATTGAGGACACTACACATTGATAGTGTATTATCAATACTAGGTGTTATTATCTAGTGAGTAGATAAACACAAAAATATAATTGATGACACTCGTAATTTCCTAGATCTCAACTTTTAGAACCCAGATCATCCATGACATTTAATTTTTAGATAAATCTTTATTTAAGCCTATTTATTGTTATTTTTATAAATTCAAAAGAAGTCAATTTATATAACAAATTAGTAATTAAATATTGCATATTTATTTAGTTTATTTAGACATCTCATCCCTTTAATCTAAACATATGATTTTCATTAGAAAACCCTAAAAGTTTAAATCACTTTCTATTCATTTACACTAGCAGAAAGTTCTTCCTAGAAGGATAAATTTTGGGTTTTTTTCATGTGGGTTACTAGACTAATTTTTATGATTTTGGGTTCTAGTGAAACTATAAAGGACTAACTATTCATATCCCCATCATTTTATTCATATCATCTTCTTCTGAATTATATTCTAATAACTATTTACAGATTCACCACCAAGTTCTTCAATCTCACATTCTTGAAGGTCTATATTTTATGATTCATTTTCTTCTTCAATTTCATCTTATCCAAATATATCTTTTATTTCCAAAACTAAATTCATATGTGGATTGGTGTTTTGTTGAGGGGGGCCTCAAGTACAAGTTTTAGTTGAGGATCTTGTAATCTAGGATGATCTATTTGAAAAGAAACATAGTTTCTCCTTAGAATGTCTTGGTAAGGAGCAATAACGGTCTTCTGAGGTATTTATTTGTAGAGAACCATTATATTATTGGCCATATTTTTCAATTGTTATTATGTTTAATATTATCTTTAACCCTGAGCTTTACCTTTTGAAGATTCCCTTTTTAATTTACCTTCTATAATAAAATTATCTTTGACTTCTGTAGACAATGTTTATATTGCATCAAGGTTTACTACCATATCTCTTCTCAATTGATATTCAACTTCATGCAACTAAAAATTAATAAAGAAGAGTTTTTTTTTATAATTTATTAGTCTTGTAGTTATAGGTATTTTATAGTGTAGATTATTGAATTTAGCTATAAAATATCTTATAGGTTCATAAGATTCCTTTTTCATTTGTGTCAATTTTGTTAATAAAGTATGGGAATATTTAGCAAGATTGAATGTACCTTCAAATTTTATTTTCATGGTATTCCAATCAATAATAGATCTCGGGGAAAGGTGGTAAAACAATTGTACAATAACATTCTGAAATGTCTCAACAAATAGTCTACATCTTCATGTTATACACCGAAGACACCACAAGCTACATTAAATATAGTGAGGTGTTCATTTGGGTGTTTTGTTCCATCTCCATATAATTTTGGAAAGTTATTTCTTGACCCTTTTTAGAGGTCATGTAATTTTCCTAAATCCAAAGTACCAATAGCATTTCCCCATGGTACTAGCATGGTTTGGAAAATTTCCTATAGAGGAATGACAATTTTTTATAGGACTAGATTTTGGCTTGTCAAAGTCCCTCTTTGCAATTGTCTATTTTTATTAGGAGTCAAAAGAAGACTAGTTTTTATTTTAAGTTTTATTTAGACTCAATTTGAAATTGGAATGTTCTTATAACTAATAAAAAGGTTCAACTTCACCTTTTGACTTACTAGCTATAGTAAATCTCTTTTTTATAATTTTGAGAGAAAATTATTAGCATTGATATGTAGGTTAAAGTTGAAGAGATCTTTGAGTTGGCCTTATTTGTTGTGATCTTTACGTAGTTGTTTCTTTTGTTCTTTATGCCAAAACAATCTGATCTTCTTCATCTTATAGGATTTCAATGGCTCTATGAAAATGTGTTGAACTAATCACATTATCTGAAGAAAATGTTTTCAAATATAATGAAATATCTTCATGATCTTGAGTTATCCAGTTGAGATTAGGTTGATGAATTGGATCCTACACTTCTTGAATTATCCTAACATGGGTTTTATCCTACGATTTTATTTTTTGCAATTATGTCAACAATCTTCCTCACTTAACTTTTATCTTGAATTCTTAAATTTATTTCAAAATTCCTCTAGATAATGGCAACATGTGTTTGTTTTATATTTAGTTCATCTCTAATATCAGTAAACTAAGTGTCACTTGTTTTATTTTCAAAAGTAAATAATCAAAGGCTTAAAGCTAGATCTTCTTCCAAAGAGTTATCCTAATTCAAACTAGGTTGATGATCAGGATTACGAGAGCCTAAGATGGTCATGTGACACTTTACTAGTTATAAGTAGTTTAACGGGTTAGATAGGTTCTTCTATATTCTTGAATCCTTTCAATTATTTTTATGTGATCAATTTATTAATTCAAAATGTCTAGGATAATTTTAAAGTGGATTAAAAATACCATATCATAATCCCATATAATTTGTCTGATGTTTGACACAATATCACTTTGGATTGATTATTCCTAGACTAGGTTAGGCTGGTAGAGTGGTCCTTTAGATGATGAAAGATTCATGTAGACCAAAAAGGACAATGTGGGTAACTCAAAAGTTAAAAATTCATGCCCCATGGTGGGTGAAAAAAACCATTTTTATGAAAAAATTTCATGGGGGAAAATTATCATATTCACATCAATAGTGTAGGGAATGAAGACCCTCTCATATTATAAAGTGGAACTACCTTTATTGAAATCCAAAAATCTACTAAAAAGGAAATATTTAGAAACAAATTTTGTAAATAATTGGGTAGTAATTTTAACCTAAAAGTATGAAAAGTAATTTTTAGAAAAGAATTTGTAGAGAGAAAGAATGAAATGTAATGTTTTTAGATGATAAATTCATCAATTTGAACAATGAGACTTGACAAAAGTATTAGAGAGAAAAATTGATATCAAGGGGAAATCTCTCATTTAATTGATTGAAAATATATATTCATATTCTTAAGAATATGAAATATACACTAGAAAAATTACCTAGCCTTGATAATAGAGATGAGTAATCCTTTATATTTTCTAATAGAAATAACAAAAGTATAGCTTTTATTCCCACTGAGATTTTTATTATATTTGAAATATAAATCACAATTCCATATGAAAATTTGTAACCTAATTTCTTGGGCTTAGTACTTTAATGATGATAGCAATAAAAAATTTGGAAATGAGGATCGAATACATTAAATTAAGTAAATATACATAATCCAAAATAAATCACTAACACAAAGTTTAGAAACACATCTTTGTATTGATATTCATAGAGAAAAAAATCCAAACTCATTTTTACAAAGCTTTGAAAAAAATTATTTCATTCAAAACTTGTAATATGAGGGCCTAACTTGAATTTATAAGAAAAAAATAGGTATTTATAATGTAAAAACAATTTTTTTCCATTTTATAGTGTTACAAAAACATCAATGAGAAATTACAACTTGAAAGGGTGAAAAAGTGTTTTGAGCACTTGACACCACTTGAAAAAGCATTTGGTGTTTTTACACTACTTGAAAAGGTACACTATCATTTTTTAAAACTTGAAAAAGCAAGTTGGAAAAATTAAAAAAGACACAATTTTCAAAAGTGACAACATACATTTGCAAGGGGAAATATAATGCGACAATACAAGTTAGGTGAAAAAAATATGATGAGAAAACTTCATAATGTTGAGAGTAACTTCAATATTTTTGTTGCTTTGTTGATAACTCTTTCTCTTTCAAAAAGTCATCAAACCTTTGTAGAAACACTCTTATCAATTATTTTTCAAGACAATCTATATACCTATATGCAATATATGTTGAACACTCCAACTCTCTCATCTCCTAAAACTTATTTCAGAGTATATTTACCATTAATTCCATATTATTAGCATCGATTTGGTATTTGGGTAATTGATGAAGTTTCTCATGATCAAACATAGATAAGGGATTGATAATTCCCTAATGTGATTTTTAAATTCTTCAACCATAGTTTCAATTGAAATAATATTTCTACCCTAATCCCTATCATTGAAAAAAGGACATTTAAACCTTTTGACTTATGTATCAATTTACATCATTATGTCACTACCAAGTGACTCTAAACTATTCAAATTCTTGAGTCATTCTTGAAGCAATTAAATTCTAAATTTTGTGGCCCAAATAAATTCAATATGATAAATAACTTCTTCCTCTTTGATGAAACCTTTCTCAATAAGGTCAAGAGATGGAAATTTTGAAAATCCAATCAACTTAGGGCTGAACTCCTCCCAGTTTTGTATTTCTTCTATATACATAATTTCCTTTACTATTACATGTTCACATTTGACTAAATTTTAGAGACCATTGTCACTATAGTGAGAATCATTGAGGTTCCTTGAGCAGTGATCTTATCAATCCAATCTTTCACTACATTACCCATTTGGTCTCTCTTTCACTTTATCCAATGTCTCAATGTAAAGACTTGATGAATTAATTGTTGGTTGAATTAGTCTAATCAAACTTTGTATCACTAAATTCAAATATTGCACTTTTTATTTTAACTCATCATTCATTGCTTTATCCTTATCCTTTTTCTCAAAATTGGTGCCAATTACCAAGTGCACATCTCTCTTTATCCCTTCTCTTGTAGACTTCCCCAAATGAGCTTTATATACCTGATAGTCTTCAACGTTGATATCTGATTTATCTTTTTCAACTATAGGGATTGTCAGTTCTGCATATTTATCTCCTTTTTTCTATTACCATTCATGATAAGGTTCTTACTTTATTTTATCTTTTCAAGAAAAGAATTGGGATTGTCAAAGTCACAAAGTCAATCTCCTTAGGTTTAATAATGTTTCTTATTTTTTCACCACAATGGACAACCAATATAACATTATTGTGGTCAAATAAGGAGATGGGAAAAAATTTGAGACTTATAGTCTAACATCACTAGAGTTCAAGAAGGTGTCTTTTCAATTTTGGTACCTTTAAAAGATGCTTCTCCTTATTCTTTTTTTTTTAATTGTGTCAATTTGAGTTATTGGAAAAGAGATAATAAGAAATATAGGATTTGAGGGAGAATAAAAATAAATGGGATTGATTTATTATAGTGAGAAAGTAGATGATATAGGAAGAAACATGTCATTTAAATCAAGGAATTATTGGTTTGTATTATCTATAATATTTTGAGACTACAGGAAACTACTAAAAAGAATTTATTTATAAATTGAAGGATTAGGAGAAGAGAATAGTTTTTCACCTAACCTCTTTATCTTGGTCTTGATAATCCTTATCAATGGAATGTCATATTTAATAGCTTCTAGTTCTTATGATTATCTATCACTAGTGGTTATAAACTTAGACCCACTTCATTTGTTTTCTCTTCTTCAACATATTGTTGTTTGTAAAAGATACCAAATTCATCCTCCCTAGGATGTGTAGGGGAATCAATGTTTTCAACATCTACTCCTTTTAAGTACTACCTTTTTTCTAATTCTAAAAGAATTATATTCTTTCTTATCCAAACGGATTACAGGTAGTAGTTTTGTTATAATGCCTTACTTTTCAAATATGTGATCCAATGTGACATCATCATCCACCAACTACTTTGGTATTTTCATTATGCCAAATTTAACTATTTACTTCATGGTAAACTATAAATAGTCCTTGATTCTAACCATTTTATCATCAACACATTCCATCTAATAATCTTCAATGTTTTAGAAATGTTGAAATAAAGGCCCAACGTTGTGTTCACTTAATCCCCTTATATCAAATGAAAATATACTTTAAACAATCTTGAGATTATAATAAGACATATATTGCTCCACTATTTTGGATTTTATCAATGATGGATAAGTGTATCTTCCTATGTAAATTAGAATTTGACCCTTGTTCTATGTCAGACTTATAAAAACTTGTGTGTTTCAACAAGTTGTCTTACCAGCTCCATTAATTCCCACTTATCATTGACATACTGTGAAAGCATATAAAGAGAAATTTCATAGCCATTGATCCTCAAATAGATGAAAGTTATGAATTATATGAACCAAGTCCCCCATATAGATATTTATGTGGTAGTTAACACTAATATCATCATGTTAAAAATATCTTTCTCAAATAACTAAATGACAAAATGAATGAAACTATCATTCACCCTTTTGAAATGTCAGGTGCTTTCTTTCAATTCAAGTTAGGGATAGAAATCATATACTTTTATTTTCTTTAAATCACCCATTTTATGCAATCCATCAAAATATATTCAACTAGCCACAACATATACAATATAGGAAGTCATATAAAAATTTGATGTGACTTTCACTTCCATTAGTTTTTTATGGATTACATCACTGATTAGTTGTCTACAATTGGGATATTGCCTATTCTAGTGAATGATCCAAATGAACCTATACATCCATGTCTAAAAAAAATTTATTGTTGGGATCCACACTAATTTGTGCAATAATGTTATTATTTCATTTATTTTATTATTGAAATCAGATCTCACAAAATTCTTTGAGAGTCATGTCTAAGAGAGTTCTAGTTTGGTCAACCATCCATTGTTGACTTGTTTAGATTAGTAAACATTATTATCATCCCAAAAACATTGAGAATACTTAGGAGTTAAATTTAAAAAATATTCTTGATCTAAAAGGTGTAACATACTATCTATGTGTTATGGAGCAAAATTTGCCACCAACTCACCCTATGGATCTCTCACTTCCCTCATCTCTAAATTATAGTTACTTATTATCACCAAAACTAACTCAAGATACTACAAAAAAATTAGAAATGTTATGGCTTGTGCCAATCCACTATCAAAAATTCTCTAACCAACATCATTTTTATTCATCACATTCATTCTCTCCCAAAACCCATCTAATTCAATATGACCTAGATCAATATCTTTAATGTTCTCCACATTGGATTCCAATGGAAAGAGAGGTGTCACACCCTGAAACTAATATTTCATGCTTTCTTTGTCTTTGATCATAATTACATTTTCCAAAGTAGAGGATGAAGACATTAAATTTTATAGGAAAACTAATAATTGAGAGATATTTTCACAACGATAGCTCATTTCTAAAATTGAAAAAATGAAATAGCTTAAAGTAAAACAAGTTATTTTAAATTATACTAGAATGTCATACTCATAATTTAATCTATGAAAATTACACTAGTGATATTTATGATATCTCATATGAATTTTAACTTCTCACTCAATCACCTTCCTTAATCCAACAAATTTCAATGAAACTCATTATATTACTTTTGTTTTGCACCAGATTACCACGTTATTACAAAAGTCAAGCAAAATAAAGTTTTGATTGTTATGTTTTATCCTTTATTTATTTTTTTATATTCTTACAAACCCTTGTGTGTGGGTTGTATGATTCACTCTTGATATGCAAAAAAATTATTTATTTTTATTTTGTTACTTTAATCCTCCTTATTTTTTATTGTGTCATACAACTCTATCTTTGGCAAGAAATAAACTAAAATTTTGATTAAAATCTTCCCATTTTTTAATTTTATCTTTTATATTCTCCACATGGGTTTTATAGAGCCAAAAAATTCATTTTTTGGTAGATGAAAAGAAAATAAACAAATTTATCCTAAATTTTGTCAAATACTTTCCTTTTCTATGGGTCATATGGCTTCTAATGCAATAAAAAACTAATCAAAATTATCTTTTTTTTACTTTAAAATATCTTTTACTTGCTACATGGCCTTAAATATTTCCATTGGTAAGCAAAAAAAATATAATTTTATCAAAATATATTTTTTAAAAATTTGCACTCTCCTTGACATCACCATGTCGTTGTCTAACCTCCATTATGAGTAAAACAAAATCAATTTTATATTTTTAATTTTATTTACCCTACCTCTCCTCCCTAGGGGTGTACAACCTTTTATTTGGTATATGTAAGATAATAATTTAAATCTAAAAACTTCTCTTGGACTTTTCTCTCACTTTCCTTCGTAGCTGGGTGTCACATAATTCTCACATGGCAAATGAAAACAAAAACAATTTTTTAATATGGCTTTTCATTTTATTTTATTTTTTACAAATTCTCCTTCTTATTCAGGCACCATACCTCCTATTTCTTATCTTCCAAAAAAAATTAAAATTGCCTTTTTTTTTAATTTTCACTTTTATCTTTTTTAAACTACACTATCATCATATAGTCGTAGGGCCTCATATGTGGGCAAAAACAAAATGCAATTACATATTACTTATGATATTTAACCAATTATTTTTCCCTCTATGGTTTTATATGGTATAATCTTGGCTAGCATAAAAATAATGAAAATTTGAAACCCTCTCTTCATTTTATATGTCTTAATAAGGCTTGGTATTGGTTGGAAAAAGAATGAAATTTTAAAAATTATCTTTCACCCTCTTATGACTTGTAAATTTATTTATTATCTTTTCAATTATCCTTCTATGTTTATGACACCTCTTCTTGGTAGGATAAAAAATTGAAAATTTAAAAACCTTCCTTTGTGTCTCTTTAGATCACATAGATTCTTGCCTAAAGACAAATAAAATTAAAGCCTACTTCTTCTCTCTTATTTCAATATTTCATTTTATCTTTACTAATATTATTAGGAGATTTTGTATGCAACTTCAAAATATTAAAAGAGAGGAAGTTTCAATTTTGCACAATTTGGGGAAGAAATAATGGCATTTGTATGCAAATTGAAGAAAAAAATTAAATTGGCAATGATATTTAGATGGCATTGGGAGAGAAAATTGTAAATTGCATGGCTAGGAGAAGTGTAAAGATTATGTGCATGGCAATGAAAAATAAATATTTTATTTGCATGACTCAAATAAGTCATAACATAAATTTGTAGGATGTGGGATTTCAAAAAGCAAATTGCAATTTTACAGTGTGCAAAATTGAAAATTCCAATTGCATGACTTGAAAATTTATTGAGGAAATTTTGCACTTGGAAAAAGAAAAAATCACTTGAATAGCTTGAAAAGGTTTAATGAACTTTTAAAAATTACATGAAATCCAATGGTTTTTAACATGGGGAAGCACAAAATCATTTTTGTACAGTTCAGGATATAATTATTTTACCTATGATTTTTAAAATTAATTAATTAATTAATTTTTTTTTTAATTTTTCAAAATTTGAATTTTGAACTCAAACCAAAATTTATCCAAAAATATTAAATTTTCACTAATTTTAAAAAAAATTGAAAACCATGACAACAAGTTGGAAACAATACTTCATGCATTTTTGAGATTTTAGTACTTATTATGTGAGTAAAAATTTGATATTAAATATGTTAAATGGATTTTTTTTAGGATATTACTTAGAGTTATATGGGATTTGAGGCATATACAACACATCCACGTGCCTAATTGTAGTGGATTATGAAATTTAATTTTTATGGGAAGCTCATTGACAACCTATTTAGATAAATTCAACCTAGGGAAGATGAATCCAAATTTTAGGCAATTATATCATTGGGAAATTATGTAACACAACATTATAAATTTTTTGGCTTGTCATCCTAGGTGTCAACTAATCAAAGAATATTATCAACATCTAAAAGTCCTACTTTACCCAAATGATATTTTTGAATAGAATTGGGACAACATTTATGTGGAATTTATTATTATTATACCCACCTCATTATATCATCATGTGATTTTCATGATAACCATGGAAAAATTAACAAAAGTGAATCACTTCTCACCAAAAATGACTACCAATAATGCCATGAAAATAGAGAGAGTCTTACTTGATGATATTATTCTATTTCATGGGATTCTAAGAAAGATCATACTATATAGAGACCTTATTTATGTATCTATATTTTGGACTAATATTCATAAGACATTGTGCACATAACTCAATTTCAACACCATGTATCGTGAAGATATTCATGAGTTGATGAAGTGAGTCAGTTAAATGTTAGAAAATATTCTACACATGCATGTGATGGATCAACATTCGTGTTAAAAGGATTACCTATAATTAGTTGTGTTTACATAAAATAAAATTTATCATATTTCCATTGGCATGGCATCATATGAGACTTTCTAAGGAAGACCTTCTATGATGCCATTGAGATAGGATAGGATTAAGGACAAAGTATTGATCAACCCTTTTATTATGATTATATACTATTATTTAATAATTCCATAGTCTAGAATTGACTATTATTACACATGTATATACTAGATAAAGTGTTAATAAACCATTTTTTATTATTTTTTATAATGTAAATAATGGGTTAGAGTTGTAATTTATGTTTTTATATGTGTTATCTTGATTTAACTTTTAAGGGATTTATGGAATGTAAACCCTAGTTTGTTAAAGGGATGGAACATTAAATCAAGGGAGAAATATGCAATAAATATATCCACTGATTTGTGCAATAATTTACCTAATTTATTATTATAAAAATATAAATGAATGACATAAATAAGTATTTTGATTGAAACTAATTGAGACAAATGATCTAGGGGTTAAAAACTAGTGTAAAAGTTAATCTAAGTTTCATAGATATGATCTAGGTGTCATAAACCCTCTTGGATAATAGTCTGGTACCTTAGATAGTAGTTCATTGTGCTATTTTACTCCTTACCATGATAAGTTACCTTATGTATAAAATTATGTGATCTTCTAGGTGTACCTCTAGCTGAGTCTGATTTGCCTATGCTTATGTGGACATGTCCTAATTCATTATCTATGCACTTTTTAAATTAATTTATGAGAAAACCCAAGATTTCCATGTTGTTAGGGTATTTTAATATCATAATTAAAAGTGTTATGTTATTTGGGTAGTTTTTATGTCCTCAGCACCCCGATGTGGTGAGATTTTCCTAAATACCAATAACTTGAGAGGGGATCAATCTTGATGTAGTTCTCCTAATCTAAGTGTAGGTGAAAGTATAAGTGAATTATATTATGAGTGTTAACTTGAGTGATTTGATGGAGGATTGAGACTATAAATATATGTAATTTGAGCTTAATATGATTATAGATTATTCTATGCAGAAGTAGGATAGAATAGGGATCAATGACCTTGATCATACACCACTTATTCAAAGCTTGTTTGTGTGTATTTTCATCTAATGGGTAAATGAATATAATCCATGTATTTATAATGATGTAGTAATTATTAAAAGTTTTAAATAGGTATATTCCAATCATAGGTGTCTTAGGAATTTAAAACATATCTGTTGGGGTTAAAATTAGGCAAGGGACACTAGCACAATCCCTTGGTCACTAGCATAGTGTGATAGTATCCAAAGTAACATGTTAGTGTCAAAGTGGTAAATCCAAATCACTAGGGGAATGGATACCTAATGGAAGGTTTTATATTAATTTTATGATGTTTATGGATGTGTAATAGCCACACAAAAGCTAGATAAGGGTTTAAATGGGCCCTAAGATAGGTTTAGGGCTAAGTTAGGGGTAGGTTGATTTAAAGTAACACTCATTGCACTCAAGTGACATTTTTATGACTACATTATTTATTATATAAATTCATTAAAGTGAAATGACTAGGATAAATGAAAAAGAAGCATACTTGGACATACCTAAGAGGCAAATCCCTTGAATCTAGGTGTGAGGATGTCAAGCATGGTCCAATACATTTCCTACAAATGAAATATGGATGAATCACTCCTTACTTAAGGAGTATAAAAAATAAACAAATAAATGATTAAAGAGATGAGAGAGAGAGAGAGAGAGAGAGAAGAAATGAAAAAATACACCTCACTTGGTATGTGAACCAATGTAAAAACCTAGTGACATTTTGTATGTGTAACTAGTGATCAAACGGTGATGGATTGAACTGATGGATTATTCAACTCCCATGTGTGGGTGGCTTAATAACTTAATCTAGTTTTAACTCCATCATTTCCCACCCCATATCGATAGATCATATATTTTTAATAACTTGGATTGGACTAATGGATTATTCAACCCTCCTATGTAGGTGGATCAAGAACTCAACTAAGATATTACTCCATAATTTCCTACCCATGTATAGTAGATGCATATATGACTAAAAATATATGATATAATTGAAACTATATAGGATGGACTTAGGGCCACTCAAAAACACTAAAATTTATCATAGATAAGGGGCCTCTTGGGCACTCAGGAATGTAGCTCAGGGACTACATAGAAATTCCAACCACTATAGACAAAATAAAGCATCAAAGTAGTGTGAAATGTGGTGAAAATGATGTTTAAATTATATAATGAAGAAAAATGATATGGACTTGTCATTCCATCTAAGATGATCTAGTGTAAAATTGATCATGTGGAAATAATGTGTCATGCACATTCCCCTAATTCTGATATTTGTGTATATGTATTCTATATTGACTTGTAGTAATATGTTTCTATGTATATCTAAAACTAAAATCAGAGTGATCATGTCTTGTATGATGCCCCTAATATGAGCAAATATTGGGATGATTCTATGTATAATTGAGCATAAATTGATCAAATATGATAACTTTTTATTGAAACTATACAAATATAGACTATAACTATTGTGTTATTCTATCAAATATAGATTTTCCTATTTTTGGGGCTACTAGATAGTAGCATGGTTTTTGGATAGTAGTGTAGCAGTATACACATAATATTTTTAACTTTTATTGATTACTAACATTTCATATCTTATAGGAACCTATTGAGTCTCAATTTCTTTGAGTGTATGCCTTAAGGGGTGCACCAAGAAAGGGGTGGGAAGACCATTAGTGCTTCAATAAGATTGTCATTCCTTTTTCCACTTTCCATCCACACTCTAGCCTCTTGAAACCATTAAATCCAAGATTATTCTTCTTAATCCTACCTATTCTTATCATTTACTATATTTTATCCTTCATTTATTGCCTTAGCACCCTTTTGACATGTCAGTTATGCTAGGTCAACTAGGTCAACCTAGTAAAATTTAGGGACATTTTAGCTCTTTTGGTTTCTTGTCCTACCTAGCACAAACCTAGAGAGTTAGCCCCAAAAACATGCTAGGTCAACCAAGTTGACCTAGCATAGTTGACATTCCCAAAGTTTTTAAGGTAAGATACCACTATATATAAAAGGTCATTTACCACCATTTGATAGAGTGAAGAAGTGTGAATGAACATCTACCTATTGGCCATTCTACTTGGGGAATAAATATTTAGGGTTCAACACTTTATTTGGATCTCTAATCTCATCTTGTGGATAAGTCTTTTGGATGCTTGGCTAGGTTGTCTAGTCTAGAGTTGATTTATCTTAATTATCCTTACATACCACAACAATCTCTTGCAAATCACCTTGGCCAAGGGGGAGATTGAGGCTCGACATGTTCATCTTCAAAGGTAAGTATTCCTAACTTTATTCCTCCTTTGTAATATTAGATAGAGAAAGCATATGTATTCTTCTATGCCATATATTAGGATTCTATATACATTGACATGAGTATGTGTCTTCTATACATTTTTAGATTAGTTATTTTTTTATTTTATTTATAACCCCCACTTTATTCTAATAGCTTTGGTGTGCACTAGATTATATTTACTTTTATTATTATTAGATTAGTGAAATATTAAATCATAGGAATCTTTCAGGGTTGTTATGCGATTGTGTTAAACTATAGGCTTTGGAACCCTATATTGCACAATGTGTTGTGATAAGTGATCCCATAATTAGGTCTAGTATATCCTCACATTGGTCATGCTCACACTTAATAGTTATATTCCCCCCAATTGGAAGTGTAGGTGTGCTCTATCCCATCTAATCTAGGATTAATTTATGGACATGATGTATTTTTGATTTCATACATTCTAGTGAACCTAATGTGAATCAAACCCTTGCAGGGTTTCTTTCACTTGTTTCATTTCTATTCATCATTATTTTTATCATATCTTTACTATGTTGGATCGACCCTATCAACCCATTTTATTTATCTCTATGTGTAGGTTTACAAGAATAGGTAGCTAGCTTAACCATCTTGACCTAGTACAGGTTTCAAAACTTGAAAAATTCTATTCAAATAATTGGATCAACCAACTCAACCCAATGTAGTTTTTTCCAATTTTCAAACTTCATATTCAATCAACTAGGCTGACCAAGTTAAGCTAGTGCATTTTTAACACTTTTTTTTAGGTTTTTGTATTTCTCGATCAACTAGATTGACCCAATTTGTAGGTTTTTGGTAGTTTTTCTCTAAGGTTCTTGATCACCAATCTTCTCTATTTTCATCTCTAGACCACTCAGGTGAGTTACCACTTTGTATATTTCTAGTTATGTAATTTTCTTTCACATTTTTTAGTCTTTAAAACTACCCCTACATAGTCAAATAGGTTGACCCTATGGACCTAGTTCTATGTTCTATGTTTCTTGAAATAACTAGGTCGATCTAACTGACCTAGTTCATTTTTAGACTTTAATTCCATAGTATAGGTTTGACCTTGTCGACCCTATTCTATATGATTATCCATATAATATTTCAACTATACCTTATTTCAAAGTTTGAATTAACCATATATATATTAATCACATCTTTCTTTTCAGTTGTTTAAATGCTTAAAATAGCTCACATAGTCTAATTAGGTGGTTTTCAATTAATCATTTAGTTACACTATTTTTGTTCTTTTGCACACATGGTCAAACCAAATACACATCAACAAACATTTTAACATTTGACTACCTAGTCCAACCTACTTGGATTTCATCACTAAGAACTTGATGCTTTGGTCAAGTATAAAGCATGGTTAATGGTATATTTTGGCTAAGAACTTGACACCCTAATCATTGTAGTGTGTGAAATGTGGGGGTAGGCCCTAGTACCAAGCTTTTATCATTTCCACTATAGTCCCTTTCATCTTAAATTTATCTAAAATTATCCTTAGATTATTATCTAGTACCTTACTTTTATCAAATCACCCTTTGTATTTAAAATCATTCTTAATAATCTAATCAGCATTCTAGGCTGACCAAGTTGCTAGCTTTACTTTCAAGTTATTTTCTTGCTCTTTGATCAATTGTGTGTGAAAAAATATTGCATTAGCTAGTGTTAGTGAAATATTTTACTTTTTTACATCAATTAGATTAACTAGAATCAACTTAGTTGATTTTTTGTTTCCCTTTAGTAATTACTACCTTCTTACATTAGTTATAATTATATTACTTTAGTTTATAGTTTTTTATCATCTTTCATTTCTTCCCTGTCTACTATGCTAGGTTGACCCTGTCGACCTAGTATATTTTTCAACCCATATACAGTATATTAATTCAACCTGGTTAACCCTGTGTTTTTTACAACACATTTACCTTTTTTTTCTAATCATTATTCACTAAACTAGGTTAATGTTGTGGACCTAATACAATTTTATAGTCCATATTTTGCACTAGGTCGACTAGGTCGACCTAGTATTGTTGTCAATCACTTTATGATCCTTTGTTTTCTCATCTTGTCTCTTTTACTTTCATCATGAAATTTATATTTTGTGATAACTCTAAATTTTATTCAATAGACATGATGGAATTTACCAATCCTACTAGGGTCTCCCATAGACAAAGTAGGGCTCCTTTCGTAAATGCTAATAATTTATATATTACAACCTGCACGATGGACTATGGGACCCCTCATAAATATTTTAAAAAAACATCCTCTTATCTTAGAGGATCAGCTTGAGTTAGATTATACTCCTGAAATTCATTTATTTATCACAAAATTCCCTCAACATAGAGGGAAGGATCATTCCACCATCTCTAACCTCATGATTAGCCATCAAGTTGAAGAACCTAATTCTCCTACTCCCACTTTCTCAACTAGATTTGGGGGTACTAATTTATTTGATTCTCAACCTCTTATTTCAAACTTGACTTCTTATTATGCTATGACATCTTCTTATTTCACTTCACCTACCTCTATGCCTAGTATCTCAACTAACATGGCAGGTTATACATATATTGGGCCTCTTGTAAGATCCACTATCCTTAATCCTTCCACTAGTTCATCATATGCTACCCAAGGTACTCATGATTATAGTTCCTCTTCTTCTCAACCATTTATTAGTCCATCTTTTTCTTCACAAGAAAAAATTTCCACTAGTGCCTCGAATTCTCATAGCTCTTCTCAAGCTCATATTAACACTAATAGTGGTACTCAAGTCACTAATACCAACACAAACACCAATACCACTTATTCTAACAACACTAATTAAAATCATCAACTATTGTTATAAAATATCAATCAAATGAACACATTTCAAGATCATAATACAAATAAAATGATGTGAATGCAAAACTACCTTCTTAATCTTCAATCCAATCCTAAACCAATGGGTTAGGGCACACATAACCAAAGTGTTCCTCCTCCTCCTCTTTTATATTCTCAAGGTAACCTCATTCCTCAACTTTCATTAGTCAACAAAGTCATCAAGCATTTACAAAATGAACCTCTTACCACCCAAATTGCTAACATTGACATTGGAGGTATAACACCTACACTTTCTTACAATGGATTAACTAATCCTACCCTTCACCTCAAGACATTTAGAATTCTTCACAAGGACTGGGTCAAGTTAAATACCTTTGTCTCTACCAAAATATTAGCCAAAACCCTCATGGGTGATGCCTTGGATTGGTACAATCAACTTAAAACACATTCTATCACTGGTTTGAAGGACTTAGTAAATTCTTTAGTTTAAGAATTTCAAACTAGTGATCTTCCAAAGAACACTTTGGCCCATTTCATCAATTAAAAATAAAACAAAATTTAAATTTCCCAAGCCTTTGTTAAATGAAGGAATACTTTATCAAAAAAATGTGAACATAACATGGTGGATGGCAATCTCTTTCATCTCTTTACAAATGCTTTATTTCCTAAACTACAATATCGAGTATATGCCCTTTCTCCACATACCTTGAAGGAAGCTATTGATTAAGCCAAAAGACAAGATTTCCTCATGCATCAATTTGAGCCACCCCAACCTTATATGGGCCCTCACCTATTATTTAAGAACAAAAAGCACAATATTACCAATGATGGTGTTACCAATTCATTTGACACCATTTACAATGTTCAATCTATTATTCCTACCCCTTCTTCAGAACCAACTCCCTCTCAACAATTAACTAATCCTAATTTCTCAATACGAAACATTAATGTCCATAAGCCTTTATCCTCAGCTGAATTTCTTAAACATCTATGCAAGCCTCTCCCTTGATATTTTGACCCTACTCAACCTATGAAATCATGGTATGATCCTAATAATTTTTTTTGGTTTCATGCTAGTTGGGGTCACTCTCACGAGACTTGTATATAGCTTTGAAATTTAACCATGGACTTTCTTCATGGCCCAAATTTTGATCATGATTCCATTATTCATAAACACTCAACAAGATTATGAGGTTAATTTCAAATACAATAAATCACATGATAAAACTCAAGCCTTAAATCAATCACTCATTTAGCTATCTATAAAGACCCCTTGCCTAATCATAAACCAATCTGAGAAAGTCAATACAATCCCACTTCTTCCACCAATAACATAGAAAGTCTTTTTGAACTACATTCCAAAGATAATGTGGTTAGCATGACCAATATGTGAAGAGTGGTGGCTTTCATTGATTTGCAACCTATCTACACTCTTCTCCATAATACATATCATGTTATCTAATATTCTTTTCCAACTCAATTAAATGAGTTGGGGCAATAATATCTTATTTATTTTGATGCTCCAATTTATGATTCTCCCTTCGATGGCACATCTCATACTATTTCTACTTCTCTCCCATCATCTTATAATACTAATGACAATCCAATTTTTACTAACACTTCTTTTAAACTTCAAGATCAATCTAAATTAACTACTTCATCACCAAACAATTTACAACCTTTTTCTCAACCTTCTCATTGTTATCAACATAGATTTCAATTCTCTTTAGATCCACCTTTTGAAGACCTTCTTAATCATTATGCATATATATCTAACAATCTCATTATGGGTTATGATGAGTGAGATCCCATTGCCTAACTTACTAATCTTCTATCCTAGATACCTTTTCTTAAACTCATGAGGACATCTTCATGTCATAGAAACTCCCTTATGCAACTCTTATTCGAGATGAATATCCCTTTCCCTCCTCTAGTAAGATGGGAGGATAGTTTATCTATATCTAAGGATAGTATCTTATAGCAATGTAAAGATATGTTTATGAACATTGATGAAACTATAGACACTTCTATTTCTCTATGATTTCTTATGGCATCAATGATTTCAGATGAGATTCTGCTTTATGCAGATGATCTTCCATTATTTATGAGAATCTAAATAGGTTATATTCAAGTCAAGTAAGCCTTAATCAATGAGGTTTATATCATGTGTGTTTCCTTCCTTGATTTCATTAAGATTGTTGGATATTTTGAATTTAATCTCAAGTCTACACATAACACATGTCAAGGATATGATAGAATGCAAATGCCTCCTTAAGGGTGTGTTTGGTTTCTCATTACCATCCCACCTATCATCATTCACATGAAGGTGATTATCTTCAACTTTACCCTTTAATATAACATTTTTATTGGTATTCCATGGACTCATCGTATGTGATTCATCGCATCTTCCACATGTCAATGCATAAAATTTCCTCATAATGGAGCCATTTATAGGATTTAAGGAGACACTAACCTTTGAAATTTTGAACAATTCTAAAATTTTGGTGTCTTCAAGATTCCTAATTTTGAACCTTTTCCTAACATTCCATTCCATGATTCAAAACATCTCAACTTTCCAGTCAACTCAACCAAAGGTTACAATGGGCATCTTGAGCTCATTGGTAACATTCCTCCCAACCTCTTAGACTTTGATGATGATGAGATTGATGAGATTAACTTAAAGATCAAAAAAAATTATCTCTCACCTCATTTCATCTTGTAGCTTCCTACTTCTTTGTATCCTTTTTCTCATAAGCTTATTTGTGATGACATTACCATAGTCTTAACCAAGACTAGGCACTCTATTTACCAAGCTTATTTTGATGACAAGGTCATCTCAACCTATGTCATCGATATTCATACTCCAAATTATGATGATGGTTATTATTTAGATGATCCTCTTTTAGGTATCATTGTCTAAGCCTATGATCCCAAGATTGTTCATTGTCGCTCTTCTTTACTTGAGTCTTTTCATGAATCTCATCATTTTTTTTCTTTTATAGTTCTTGATCCATGGATTATTTCTCTTTATTGTAGGGTAGAGATGGCATCAATACCTCCAATTTATAAGGATGCACTTAGGACCATGCCCTTAGATCATTCTATGAATAGATCTTATTGCTTTTCCACACATAGAGTAGTCCTCCTTAGACCTTTTGCACATCCCACCCTTCCTTTAGTAGGGTCAGCTATAGTTAAGCCTATTCCTTTTTTCCTCTAGTTAAGCTTTTTTCCTCTCTTACTATTGGTGAGCCTCTTCTTGCATCTCCTCCTAATACTCCTATTGATCCTAGTTCTACTCTTTCCCCATCATCACCCTCCATTGATGATGGTTTTCTTCCACTACATAAGATGACTCCTTTGCTCACCAAATGGGTTGATGAGACTTCTTTATCTACTTCCACTCCTATTTTTCCTCCTTTTGTGAGTACTCCTAAAACCACTCATAAGTGTATCTATTGCTTCCATGGGATAGATAATCACTATTATACCCATTATCATAGATTATGATAATATCTTGATACCTTGCATCCTTCTTCTCCATAATTAGATAAATCCATACCTCCCCTAAAGGTACTTCCTAAGTATTTACCTAAGTATGGAGAGGTATATTGAATATGGTACCTATATAGCATGCATCATATTGATAATTACCACACTCTTAAACATCTTAGAGATCATCTTGTATCCATCCCTAGACGTTCTACCATTCCTACCATAGGTCATTCCCATAATAAGGCTCTTCCTTCTTCTCCCATGACTCCACCTCCAATGGTTCCATCACCTCCTATGGTCCCTTCACCACATTCTATGCCTCCACCTATGATTCCTTCACCTATATACCTTCCCTCACCTATGGATCCTTTTCGACCCTTGATTCCACCTATGGATCCTTCTCCACTTGTGATTCCTTCTTCTCCTATAGATCCTATTTCCACACATTCTCCTAAAAAAAATTTGCCTGACTTTCCTTAGCATGATTCATTGAATATTACTAATTTTTATTTGAGGAGATTATAAGAGAAGTATTTTCCAAATATTCACTAAATATTGATGAGACCTTATTAGAAGTTTAATTACAAATTCATAAAGACTTATCTAATGTATTAGATAATGTGTGTGGATAGATTTACCAGTATATATGAGCACATGCATGGTGCTTCCTCATTTATATTTGGATTGGACATGTTCTCCAATATTATTTCTATTTTGATTATATCATTTGACATTGTGTCAAATTATTTCCTATCTTATATAGTTAGCTTATGTTATCATTTTATACTTCAAACATACTTGTCTTTTTCTTATCATTACTATTTTTCCCTTATCATTGATTTCTTTTCCTTTAGAGTTTTTCTCAAAACTCTTCCTTTGTATCTTCATGATTGTTTACTTTCTTATCTTTATTTTTCATAAATAATTGTCATGGTGACTTGGTTATATCTACCCTGTTCCCTTTGATTATTATCTCCTATCACCATGTGATCAATTCACAAGAAATCTTAATCATTAATATTTCCTTTCATTGATCTTCCTTTGGATCTCCTTTTTTTTCTTATTCCTTTTTATACAAGCTAAGCATATACACAGTTGAGACTTGAGATCACATGCTCAATTAATTGAAAATCCTAAGTGTTCTAATCAGTCTTTTATCCTAGGTCACTTCACTTTATTTATCCTTAGATTATAGCTCACTCATGTGTATTACTATCTCTCTTATGATTAGTCCTTATAAATCTATATGGAGGAGGAATCTTAAAAATCCTTCAAAATAAAGTTAAAATTCAAATCATTTAAACAAAAGGTAATGATATCAAAAGGCAAAAATATTGAATATTCTTATAAATCTAATCACACTAAAAGGCATGATTCAAAGAACATCTCCTTATAGTCAAAGCTTAAACTCCATAGTTGGCATCATGATAGAGCCAAGGTCCTTTAGGGTGTGTTAGTCTAGTATATTAGAATAGGAGAATAAAAAATATTTTAGTACTACCTACTTTCTCAAACAAGTAACCAATCTTTATAGTAGATCGATGGATCTATAAGGGGTCTTGAGAAGTGAGGAACATGTTATGGGAAGGTAGGTCCATTTTACTTTTCCTTTTACTAATTTACTATCATGAGTTGATCTTAGTAGCACACCTATTTTCCTAAAAAGCTTTGTGTCTATAAAAATTAGATTTGTTTGGTACATAGATGACCACTAGTCCCTTAGTGTCTTCTCATGTCCTTAGTATGCCTCTTGCCTCATAATATATTCTCATAATATTCCTAAGTATTGCTTCTTACAATCCCTTTTTCATTACTTTTCCTTCATATTTACTCTTGGGAAAATTTATTTTGCTTACTGATCACTCCTCATGGGATTTCATTTATGAGTTACTTTGTAAGACTACAGATAGGACCCAGTATTCCTCATAAATTACCATATTTTCCATCCTATTACCCACACCCTTGATTTATCATTTCCTTATCCTTGTACTTACCAATCTTGATTTGGTACCCCTTGGGTTTTTCTTTTGTGAGTTATAGTGTAAGATAGTGGATAAGACCCGGCCCTCCTCACAAAAAAAATCCAATAAACAAGTCACCATCTAAATTACATTGTGTCAAATATGAAATAAGATTCAATTGATTATGAGGTCACATGTCATTGACATACATCCCATCTTGATATTTAGTATGTTTTATTCTTCATTTTTTTCACCTTTTATTTTCTTATTTTTTGAGTGCATGTAAGATTACAACCATTTCTTGAATTTCTAATACTTCCTAGCTTGAATTAGTATGATGAATTTAAGACTAATTTTTTTCAAATTTTGTTTTTATTTTGTACTTCCCATTGTGAAATAGTATAATTGATTGACTTAATTTTTGATTTGTTTTTAATTACCATTTGTGCCCTTTTACATACCTTTCATTTTATTATTTTATTTTTCATACTTCCCAATCTGATATTTAGTATGATTTTATTTGTTTAAATTTGGTGAAAAAATCTCTACATTGGTTTAAAAATAAATCCCTTTTTACCATCTTAATTTCCATTTTTCTTGGATTATTATACTTAGTCATTTTTTTTGTTATTACACATTTCCCAACTTGAACTAGTGTGTAGTATATTTTATTTGATTGATTATTTTGTTATGAGTCCTTTTTTTTGGATTTTTTATTTTTAACCATGCATGTGTAATCAATAAATGATAGAAAAGAAACCACACCACATATATTCCATATAGCATATACAACAAATCTAAATACATGTTCTAGAACAAAATATATCCAAAGCATCCATAGCCTCAACCATAATGAACAAACACAATAACCACAAAGACAACATCCACAACCAACACCAATAAGAAAAATTGATAGATCATATATATATATATATATATATATATATATATATATATATATATATATATCATGAGTTTGATATAACATCTACAACCATATACAAAGTCTTTGCAATAGGGCTAGTCTCCATGATGACTATCTCATGGCCTAGCCATGCTACCTACTGAGGCATTGGTCTGAATCCTCTGAATGGTATACTATAATGAGGTAATTCAAGATCTTAAACCCTCTACCTATCCCTATAGGCATGTTATCTGCACATATGCCTACACCAACTTAGACTGGGTCACTGTATGTACTTAAATTAGTTGATTTTTCATCATTATATATGCCAACATCATCTATGATACTATCTTCAAATGCATAACTCTCTCATATCCCAAACCCCACTAGGCTAATATTTTGCCTACACCCATATCTATTAGTGGTTACACCCTCTCTATATACACTTGTATCTACCTCATTACCTCACTAACTAATCTAAACAAACTCACCTGAGTTAGGGTAGATGGTACACTTAGATCTTCCAGTTTCATAGGGTCATATGGCTACAGAGTCTCATCTAAGATGTCATGGAGTGTTCCCCTCACTAGGGACCCTCATCTCTCTTCCTAATCCTTAGGTATGCCTAAAAAAACACACCATATGGATATTAGATCACTATCATATATCATAATATTTATCTATATCTCTCTACTACCAAATAAAAACTTAAGAAATAATTCAATCATATTTATACATATCTCATCTCAGATCCTATGATATCATCATCAACATGATCACCTAACATAGTTTCCCCATCTATGTAACCTCCTACTACCTCCTTGATTGGTCACCTCCTCAGCTCAAACCTGGTTGTCATGATTCATGTTCATCTCAGCCTCCATCTAAGTGGTCTCTCTAAAATCTCCTTTGGTGTATTTATGGGATCATTTCAGATGTCTATAGTCTCCACTCTCTCCTATCTCTATCACAATCATGTCCTTAGTGGTCATTACTCATCTTGTTATGTATCTAGTAGTGGTACATCTAGTTTCATCACCTCTTCCACCTCCTAATATACCACTTATCATCCTTGACTAGTCCATGGTTGCTCCTAACATGGCCTTAGTGTCAGCCTCACTTCAGTGGTCCAAGTCCCCTCTTCCCTTGTGGCTCCCTCACATGTTAAGCCTATTGGTTGATCATCATTATTGGTGTCATCAAATGAGGTAGACCTATCTATCCTAGTACTTATGCCACTAGATGTGGATATCTCCACCATGTATAGTGACCAATCACCTTTCTCATCTCTAGTGTTGGTGAAACTATGTGCCAGCTTGCCCATGTAGCTGTTATGTGCCCATATAGCTACCACATGATGTTTGCACATCTTACCAAATATAATGCTAGTATGTGGGTCATAGTCCATGCTACCTAGTCTTCTTGCCATATTTATACTCAAGGTAACTTTTCATCACTTGCATGGGGCAACCTAGCTAATTGATACATAGGGAATCTCTCATATATCCATGTTGTCAGTAGTATGATCAGTCCTATAATCTTCTACTCTCTCACCAGCATCTCAAATAGATCATATATGAGGTAGAACCAGATGATAGAACCTACATCATATAATACTCCCTCCTATAGCATCATCTTACTCAAGGATACCATGGATAATGATACCTTATCATCTGACTTGTGATAGAGCACCTACTGTGTCATAAGACCTATTACCACCTTTCAAAGATTTAGAATCTATGATATATACACATCATCCATATTAACTCTCCATCCCCTTAATATCATCTATGATATTATATCCCATATGGATAAGGCTCTCCTCTCCTCTAAGGTATCTAGTATCCCTATGGTCACTAGTGATCCTACTATGGGTAGCCTAAAGACAACATGTACATCTTATACTGTGATACCCACCTCTATCACATCCCCATCCACCTCCCATTTGAAGGTGTTATTTAACCATTCCCAGCATCCCAAGAACATGACTAATAAGTCAAAATTGAGGGGGATCCTGCACATCTTAGCTATACCTCCTAGACCTATGGCTACTAGTCTAGCTCAATCTCCATATGGCAATCTCTCTAATAAATATAGCAACCAAGGCACTCCACTAACCTCCAAAATCTTAGTTTTCTCTAAAACCAATAAATAATAAAGGATGTCTTAGTTCATCCATGTCATGTATAATCATAATACATTATTTATACATCATTTTTTTATAATTTTAAATAAAAACAAGCCTAATTTCAATTGCATTATTCATTTTATCCTATTTTTAGATTTATTGGTCCCTCTTGCCCTCTTTTTATCATTTCAGACCATTCTAGCCCTCTTTCAGCTTTCTTCACACTTTTTTGTGCTTATTTTGGTTCCTTGGTCAACCTAGTTTGACCAAAATTTCCCTATTTGTGCCATAGTTGACTTCAAATTCCAAGTCAACCCTCTTATTTTCCCCTTCTTGGTTCTATGTTTTCATTCCAACCCTTATGGAATAGTTTTTCACTTCATTCTTTATTTTAGCCTATAGATTATACTAAGTTGACCCATACCTACTAGGCTAACCACATGGATTTTACCTTATTTCAACCTACTAGGTTGACCTATTTGACCTAGTATGTTTTGTGTGCTGACCTAGTACATTTTACCTAAAATGTGCATTTTTCTCATTTTCTTCCTAAATTATTCCAACCCATTTCCCATCTTCCTATTTTCTACCCTTAGAATCTAAGTTTGACCTAGTTTAACTAAGTAACTTTATTTTATGGGGGTGTCTTTACTAAAAATATGCATGCCTCATTAACAATAATTAATTATTAACCTACCAAAAAAATCTAACATAATGTTAAGACTTTGGAACAAGTCCTAACATAAAAAACTATCAAGTCTCAATCTCTCTGAGTGCATACCTTAAAGGGTACATTGAGAAAGGGATGGGCAGACCATCAAGGCTTCGTAAGATTGTCATTCCTTTTATCACTTGTTATCCACAGTCTAGCCTCTTAAAACTATTGAACCTAAGCTTATTCTTCTTAGTCCTACCTATTCCCATCATTTTCTATATTTTATCCTTCATTTATTTCCTTATCACCCTTTTGACCTGTCAGTTATGCTAGGATAACTAGGTCAACCTAGTATAGTTTAGGGACATTTTAGCTTTTTTGGTTTGTTGGCCTCTTAGTCGACCTAGCACAGACCTAGAGAGTTAGCCCCAAAAATATAGTAGGTCGATTAGGTTAACCTAGCATAGCTGACGTTCCCTAAATTTTTTAAGTTAAAATACCACTATATATACAAGGTCATTTACCACCATTTGATAAAAGTTAAGAATTAATAAAATATGTACGAATGAACATCTACCTATTGACAATTATACTTGGGAATAAAGATTTATGTTTCAATAATTTCTTTGGAGCTTTGATCTCATCTTATGGATAAGTATTTTGGAGTCTTGGATAGGTTATGTAGCCTATATCTGACTTATATTAGTTATCCTTACATACCATGACAATCTCTTACAAAGCAACTTGGCCAAGGGGGAGTTTGAGGCTTGGCGGGTTCATCTTTAAAGGTAAGTATTCCTAAATTTATTCCTCATTTGTAAGAGTAGATAGATAGAGCATATGTACTATTATCATCCATGTATTAGTGTTTTTTATACATTAACATGAGTATATGTATTCTACACATGTTTAGTTTAGTTGTTTATTTTATTTGTTTCTAACCCCCACTTTGTGCCACAAGCTTTGGTGTGCACTAGATTAGATTTACTTTTATTTTTATTAGATTAGTGAAATATTAAATGATAGGACTCTTTTAGGGTTGTTATGTGATTGTGTTAGACTATAGGGTTTGTAACCCTATCTTGCATGGTGTGTTGTGACAAGTGATCCCCTAATCGGGTCTAGTAGATCCTCACATTGGTCATGCTCTCATTTAACAATTGTATGCCCCACCAATCAAAAGTGTAGGTGTGTTCTATCCCATCTAATCCAAGATTTAATTATGGACATGATGCATTTATGATTAAGTACATAGTATGCTAGTGTCCTATATCCCATGGTAATGTTATCTATGATATTTTCTACAAAACTAACTCTGATCTTTGTCAGACTATTTTCCATTATGTTTTTCTTATTTTGAGTTTTGTAATTCTATGTCTGCATGTTGAAAACTATACTCCAAATGCACTTGGATGGCTTGATCTCTATGACAAACCCTTATGAATTCCCCCTCTTTTGAGGGCAGTTTGTGTACTTATGTAATAACTATCCTCAAAGTAAAATCTTTGCATGATGTGTGTTAGGTTGAAAACATATAAGATATTATGTGATAAACCAATATAATTTATATACATGACATCAAAATGTAAGATAATTTGAGCATAATTTAGTAATGTAGGATGTATGTTATATATAACATTCAAAAGGTTGTCAAGATGTATATAAAAATTTAAGCATGTGTATGAACTACATAATCTAAGAAGAATTTTTGTAAATGACATGGGGAGATGGGTCATGATGCCCATAAAGGCACCCAAAGAGGAAGGGGAGATACATGAGAGCACTCATGGCATCATAAAATGAGTGTGAAAGTAACAATAAAGATAAAAGTATCATGGCTATGATGCATACATGAAATCATATATACAAACAGATGAGGCATGGAAAGTAGGACAAGGGACCACAATACAAGGCACATGTGCACATTTCACTAAATATGATAAATCAGTACATACAAAGACATGTTCAAATGTCCACATAAGCAAACAAAAAGTAGGTTGGCTCAGATCCACATAGAAAGACATGTTCAAATGTTTACATACATAATCAATAAGGCACACAAAAGGACATTGGTACATGTCCAAAGCATACATATAATGAAAGGAATTGGTATAACTTCATATAATAATGGAATATTCCAATTCCCTCAAATAGATTTAGAATCAAAGAGACACAATCGAGTCTAAACTAGGAAATATAGAAATGAAATTATGCATGAACATGTTGTATAAATCTATATAATAATAAAGATGTACATAAATTTAGTCTATATTAGTATTAATCAACAAGAAAGTTAGTAATATATAATGATATAATCTAGTAAAGCAAAATCTATGTATAGGATTCCTCAATGGGTAAATGTATCAATGTCAAATATGTGTATCTATGTATGTGCCCCTAGTTGGTAGATAATAGCAACTCTATATCTATGTAATGTCCCTAAATACTATAACAATCTACAAACACTCAAAAAGAATAAGTGAAGCAAGTATGTATGATAAAACTGACTATAGTAATATGGCTAGCATATGTAGTACTTAAAAAGTATAAATAATGTAAACATGGATATGAAAGCAATATAAATTTTGTGTTTTCCATAAATTTGAAATGTTTTTATGTTTTTTAAGTATATAATCAATGTACAAGAAATCATGAAAATGAAACTATATACAATGAGTAAGGTAAGAAAATATATATATATATATATATATATATATATATATATATATATATATATATATATATATATAAAATTAGAGAGAAACATACAACCCAATGAGTCTCTAAAAATACTCACAATCAATGCGGCCTATACCAAATAGATGAAGAGTGATTATGCATGTTATATGATGAGGTATCTAGGATCTAAAAATCCAATGTACTGAGTGATCTATAGATAAAACTACCTATGGAGTCAGGCTACAAATCTAATAATATAACTAAACTAGCTTATGAATTGTGGTGTATTTGAGAACTCATCTATTATAAGAATATATAATTGGTGTGGATGATCTCTCCTATAACATTGATCTATGTGGTGGTGGAGAGAGAGGCCCTATAAAATCCACATGTCTCTAATGCAGGGATCTCTCTAATAAATTTCTTTATGGGAGAGTATGTATACATGGTAATATTATAGGAGTATACCTTACTTGAACTAGTGTCTCAGCTAATGACTTAAGTGTGCTAACATAATTTATGCCTAGAACTATAATAGGTGACTAATGTATAATAGGTTATGGAATAGGTAAAGGATACAAATATGGAAGTCCCTCAATTTTAACCACCTGATTGGCATGTATATACTTGAAACATTTGTGTATGGTGGATGGAATGGCTCAAAGCTATATTGGGATCAACATTCCCCACTCATCCTAATCTTGGGGACCCTTGAGAAACTTGTGTGTCTTTTAAAAGTATCCATGTGTTGAGGCCAATTTTATAAAGGTTGTAGATCATGCACTTGTGAATGAATCATGTTTGTGAATTTTATAACCTCATTCTAAGCTAACTTATCTAATGAATTCTCTTAAGTTCATTTTTGCAGGTTCTTTGAAAGAATTAGTGTTTGGGTAGCCCCTATTTTAAATTTGAATATTGGTGAGAACAATTGAATAAATCAATTAATAAAAGGGTTTACAGCATGTTTTAAAATAAAATTAAAATGACCTGAGCGTTTATCCATTTCCTCCCCTTTGTTTTTCATGGTCCAAATTAATGTAATTTATGGGGGTTCCTTTTTAAAATTATCTAACTTAGACTAGATGATTAATGCCAAGGCCTAGGTAATTAATCTTGACCTTAGTCTTAATAATCTATCTTAGGTATTAATGTCCTTGATTTTATGTTTATTTCTCATGTTCTTTATAGGATCAATGGTGATCACTCACTTGCTAGATTTGATCCATTGGTGCATCAAGATCGATGATCTTTCAAAGCTCTATGTGCTCAACACATGGCCTACCCATGGCCAAGGTAACTAATAGAGATTCATAAATCACTAAAAAGAGGACATGTGGTAGCTTGTTAGTCAAAGGATGAAGATTTAATGGGGCTCACTTAATAAAGGTGCTCAGTTAAAAGACTTAGACCTTGTAAGGATCAATAGAGATCACTCAGCCACTAGATTTGATCTAATAGTGCATCAAGTTTGATGACCTTTCAAATCTCTACAAGCTCAACACATGGCATACCCATGGCCAAGGTGACTGACAGGGGTACATAAAGCCCCACGAGGAGGATGTGTGGTAGCTTTCTAGTTGAAGGATGAAGATTTTATGGGACCCACTTAATAAAGGCACTCAGTTAAAAGACCTAGACCTTATAAGGATCAATGGTGATCACTCACCCACTAAATTTGATCCAATGGTGCATTGAGCCTAAAACACTTTCAAAGCTTCCCAAACTCAACATGTGGCCTACCCATGGCCAAGGTGATTGAGAGAGATACATAAAGCACCATAAGGAAGATGTGTGGTAGCTTGTTAGTCAAAGGATGAAGATTTGATGGGACCCAATTAATAAAGGTGCTCATTTAAAAGACTTATACCTTATAAATATCAATGGTGATTATTTTCCTACTACATTTGATCCAATGGTGTGTTGAGCTTGATGACCTTTCAAAGCTTTGTGAGCTTGACACATGGCCAACATGTAGCTAGGGTAGCAATTGACAAGGATAGGTAGCATGAAAAAGATCTACCGAGATACCAAGTGTTGTGAACACATACCCAAGGATCAATGGGCCAATAATAATGTATGAATTTGGATTTTGCTTATTAAAGTGAAATAAAGAAGGATTTTGAAAGCTAACGGCTAGTATCCAACTAGCATTTATGAAAATTACTATGAATGGCATAGAGTCATGCCAAATAGACTCCATGTAAGCATGGGAAATCAAAATAAAAAATCTCCTAAGATCAAAAGCATAAAGGGAATGAGAAAGAGGGTCCCATCAAATCTAAGGCATGTATAAGGTTAAGAAATAGATATTTCCACCATTAAAGCTTAAAAACACTAAGCCCTCTATATAAATAACCTGAGTTGGCTCAATTGGTTACAAAGAAATCATAATAGTGCAATTGAAACTTGAAGCAAGTTCCTTAGTGAAACCCTTGGTGACCTTGAAAACATAATTCAATGTCATCAATGGTGGTAGGTAGACAATAGATGAAGATAGAAGCTAAACTCTACCTAACCTCCAATAATGAAGGGAGGATTTTCAAATATATAGAGTTAGACATAGCAGCCCTAAATGTCTATGGAGTCAAGAACTAGTCAAAATTATTCTTCCTTGTGGAGGAATTATAGCTCATATCCTAGGATAAGAAGAGGAATGCCACTGTGCATCTGAGATATAATAACATAGTCATGATCTCGATGGTAGGCCTCTACCATGTGACAACCAAACTAGAGGTAATGCATTGTATCGATATCCTTGATCCTATTTTTATAGATTTTAAAATAGATGGGGAATGGATCATTTAGGAATGAAGCAAAAAAAATTTGCATACATTTCCCCCATGCCCTTTGAGACCTACTACAAGCTTCCCTTGCCTCATATCAATGTCCCATCCTTGAGAGATTAGACTAACACTCAGGACCTGGATTCAATCCTCACACCTTGATTAATCTAAGGCTCTCATGTTTTTAGATCCCCTAATGGAAAAATCCCTATTATCCAATTTAGGTAAGGCATTATGATAGCCATGACCTTGTTAAATAGAGCCTTTGGTACCCCTTCCACTACTTATGTGATCAAGATTTGGGTATCTTATGTTCACTTTATGATAGAAAAGAAGTTAACCCCTTATATAAGAGACCTAATGAGTATTTTCCTAGCCAAACAATACACACTTATTAAAATAAGAACTTCCAAGAAATATTTTATGATGTCTTATCTATTGGATTCAATCCTGACTTCTGTAACCTTCCCTGGCATAAAGAATTGGTCTCTTGATGGTAGGACCAAAATCTCTCACCACTACTCTAAATTACATATATTTAAATATAGGAACCACATGTGATTTATCTATGATGGTGTTTTCCCAACCATTTATGAGGTAATCACTAGCATCCTTATGCCAAGATTCCATCCTCTCATCAAGAATCAAGTAGAAACTATGGTGGATGTATGGTTCTGCTTGGATTGCATAGAAATAAGGATAGAGGGGATCCTAACCCAAACCTACCGATTACCCATTCATGTCCCCAATAAGATTTTAGAGTGGAATATTGCCTCTCAAATTATACAAGGTGTGGACAAGACATGCAAAGAGAAGAATAAAGCTCAAGTCCACCCCTTCCCATTGGATATTGGCAAAGTCATAATCAAATACTGGAAGTAGCTAGAGGTCATGGTGGTGTATAGGAACTCCTTTGATTTTTAATTAGATGACCTCAAGATGTGGGACCCTAGGAACATAGTAATCAACCACATCTAAGATAGGAAGATCCCAAAGATTGAGCATGAACATCAGCTAGGTGTGGGTGATGACATTTATATATGAGCTAGAAACTTTGAATAATTACTTTCTAGAATCAAATGTCATAACATCCAATTGGATCATAGGTTGATCAAGGAAAACAAGCCCTTAGGGGAAATATGGTAACTACACCCTCTACATTATCACTTATTACTAGGTCCATCTAGGACTTCTCATCAAGAACCATGGAGAGGATGGTCCTCTGAGCCCCAACAAGCAGAACTAGTAGAACAAACCCAGGTTGGGCAACCTGAAGATATCAAAGGAAAATACAAAGCTTTTACTAGGGAACCAAAAATGGAAAATAGACTTGGATAGGGCCCTCAACCCTCAATGTCCCCATAGGGACCCTCTTCCATAGTGGAGTTCATTCTCATTGTGGATCTTGAAGAAGGTGAGACATTGGAAGGTACCCTTATGGACATAGCAATGGTATATGGTTATGATAGGGAGGAGGATCCCTCTAATATAGAAATTAAAGAGCTAACACTTATGGATGGGAAGAATCAAAAGGTGGAATTAGATTTTGTGCCTCTTTTACCTAGGAATAATCCTAGGTTGGCCTTCACATACCCTACTAGCGAAGTCAACCTTTATAGTGATGAAAACCCAATCCATGAACTAGTTATCCCTAACTAGTTTGTTAATGGGAAGATACGTAAAATCCCATCTCTCTATCCATCATGGGACTTGACATGAGTTGTTTTGGGTGTGCATTATGAAATCAAGCCATGGTTTTAGGATATTATGGACAAGTTGGCAGAAAGAAAGATCTAGATCCTTCATGCCAAGGAAGGCTAGAAGTTAGACATGCATGGAGCCTATGGGAGTGCAAGTCTAGAATTTCTTGAATAGACATAATTTAAGAAGCCTGACATAAAGGTCTAATTTAACCAAGATATAGTGGGACTAGAAATAATTACCACAAGCACTGCTATGATTGGACAAGAAGAGTTCACCTTCCAAAAGGTTAAACTATTCGCTAGGTTAACCCCTATCAGAGGGTAGGAAATTAGAAAAGCCACCATCCATAGGGAGGATGCAGAAAGATTGATTTAGGCCCATTACCAATAAGCTTAGGCAAGCATCCATTGATTAAAACAAAGAATCTAGGACTTAGATTAAGAAAAGGAAAGTTTATAGACTCAAGCAATCATCTCAGTCCCTGATACAATACTAAAAATGCTTGAAAATTCATTTCAAAAAATGTTCAAGGCATTAAAGTCCTTGAGTTCAAGGTAAAGTGCACTATAAAAATAGGTCTTAGTAACCAATCAATTAAATCTTCAATGGTAGGTGTCTAAGAGTAAAATTGATTAGCTCCTTTACATCCAAATTAAGTAGCAAATTTCCAATTTCAAGGCTATCAGAAAGGGGTACCTTAGTGTCAACTTTGGAATTATAGGAGATAAGATCTAGAAATTAAACACCTAGCAATATCAATTTGAAGAGATTATTGAAGAAGGCAAGGGAATCATCACCAAAATTCAAAAACTCCTAAGAACTATGCTCAAGAATCTTGTTTAACCCACTACCCTAGGAGTAATCAGTGATGAAGAATTCCACATAGATTTAATTTGGTGATTCAAGAGATCAAAGGTAAGGGTTAAGTCCAATCAAGCCTAGAAAATAATAAGATACTAGGGTTTATCTTCAATACAAGGGAGAGATCCAATGAAGTGAGGAGCATCAAGGAGGCCTTGGATAGGTTTGACAAGGATTTTGATGAGATGGCAGATCAAGAAGAAGAATGCATCACTAGGCCTACAATGGACTTAATCCTAATTGATGAAAAATATGCATGATAAATGACTATCCTTCAATATCAAGGGGCCCCACCTTAAATTAGGAATCTTTCAGTTATGGCTTACCATGAAGAGCCTATTTTATAAAGGCACACACTAGTTTCTTAGTGTGATTGGCTCTAGGTCATTAAGATTGTGAAAGATATTTGAATTATAGTTGTAATAAAGACAGTTATCTTTTATAAATTTTTATGTGTGAAAACTGACTGGTATACTACCTAGCTTCCAATAAAAGGGACATATATTACCAATTATAAAGGAAGAGACTTCAAACTATTTTCTGTACCATGGTTTAAAGTAATTAATACAAAGGGATCAAATAATTTTGTGGGAATTATCTAATTTAATGTGTTTCAATTGCTAAAGTTTCTCAATTTCTTATTTGAGTGTAAACATGAATAGTTTCTAAAAATACTAAGTATATCATTAATTATAAGGTTGTAAACTTGTGTAATGCTAGGTTAGTGGAATGAAACTGGGTTTACTTCACTTTATTTGTTTTGTAACATAGATGTGCATTAGCTATCTAAATGTGGTGCAAAACCTAAAATTAAATTCAAATTATTACTTGTATCATCATCCTATCTTCAAACTTAGTCTTAGTTTGTAGTGGGACATGAGCTTAAGCTAATTCACACTATATACTAGTTAAGATCACTCTTGGTAATTCTATAAATTTTGTCAATATGTTTACAATCAGGGTTCAAAAATCACTATTTCTTTCTTTCTTTACCCTTCCTTTTGCCATTTTTTTTTAATGATTCACTTTAGTATAAAACATTGTTCATAATCATTTAAATTAGTTAGTAGTTTAGATCTAGGTCTATTTGTTAAAATCAATACTAAAAACCAAGATGGCCCCCAACCATCAAAGTCTATAAGTATTATGGAATAGTCCATGTTGATTTGCCATTATTTTCACCACATGCACCTTAATTACCAAATACCTACAACTCATAACTTGAATCTTTAGATTCTAAAATGAGAAGTGTTATTTAAACACTAAATATCGCATGTCGTTCATTTAAAAGCATTAACAAGGAAGGATCCATTAGCATTATAAGGAGGGCTAAGTGTTGATTAACCTAGATTTAAGATACCTTTGCACCTTTGGATGGATCTCTAAGTGTAAAGATTGAAAATTTGGGAGGTTTTTGACTTATCTTTGCACCGTGTTGGGGAAAAAGTCATAATCCTATGGAAAATGATTATTAATCTTGGCAAAATAGCTTTTAAAATTGTAGATCTAAAGTATTGAAAGTTTAGTTTGTAGTAAATACAACTTGGATTACCTTGCTTAAAGTGGGATTTCACATCTTCAAACTATAATTGCTTAAGATTCACACCAGATCACACTCAAAAATGAGGGAGCCTTTACTAGAGCTACAAATCCACCAAATAATCAAGTGTGATAAACCCAAATGAAGACTCTCCAAGTCTTTTCCCACTTCTCCTATTTAAGGAGACTCTGCATTCAGATTACTTCCAAGTATGGCTTGGTTAGGGAGTTTACCCTTAATGTACAAGGGATAGTTCATGATTTACCTCATAATCCTGAGAAGTATTTACCTATATTCAATCCTATCAGTGTTATAACTACAGAAGAAAATGTTAAATATTTTAATGCTACTTTAAGGTTGTTAAATATAGTACATGAAAATGTAACGTGTAGGTTATTTCCTTTTACTCTAAAAGATACAACATATGAGTGGTTTTTTAATTTGCCTAATGACTACATTACCACATATAATGATGTCAACACCATTTTTATTGATCAATTTTGTAAAATTATTAGTCCTTATGTCATATATCATCAATTAACAACTATTAAAAGAGATACTAGTGAGATTATAAGGTCCTTCAATGCCATATTTTTAAAAATGGATAGCAAAACTATAGATCCTTGTAAACATAATGATATTCTAGCTCTAGAGATATACAAAGATGAAGTAGATCCAATTACCTCTATTTTTTTGAAGAGATATATACCAATTATAGCATCAATGGCCCAAGCCTATTTCAAATCAATAGTTATCAACAATTAGATGCAGTCACAAGGTCACATAGTGTACTCCCTAATGCTAGCCCTGACCCTTTTTCCAAATAATAAACAAAATAATCCAACTCTTAACCAAATCCCAAGTCTAAACATCATGCCCACTGGTTATGCTACCCCTAATCAAAATCTAGGATTCTTGAGTCATCAAGCTACTAATGGGTCTCCTGTCAATGATCAAAAGGCCTTAATGCCTTATCCTAATTCAAAAAATAACTAGGTACATAAGTCTAAGACCCCCAAGGGTGAGAATGAATCCATAATAAATATGGTTCAAAAGCTTAGCACCGACTTCTTCCAATTGAGACAATAGGTAGGCAATACTGGTGAAAGCTCTAAGAGAAACTTTACCTTCCAAAAGTTAACTAGACCAAGAAATAGGTTTCAAAATGATATATTTTATAATAACAAGACTATTGAACCCCCTATTAGTAACAAAACTATGGACATTAATCTCATAGACATTGCCTTGCTTGACTACTATAGAATGCATGCTACTGCTAAACATAGTGAGATATATTGCATTGGGTTTTTCAAAGCCTCTGAATATTTTCAAGAACTAGATACATTCAAATTAGTCCCTAATCAAGACAAAAATTCAAATATATGTAGTCCTAATCCCTCCAACCAGATCCACATGGTAGAGACCTTTGAGTTCCCTTTTTAAGGGGAAAATGAACTAGATGAGATCCCTAAAAAAATCCATGGATTTCAAAAATTCCTAAAAAATGTGTACCCATTGAGGAATAGAGAATAGAGGCAACCTTTGAGTACTTCAACTCCTCTTAATAACTATGACACCCCCAGTAACACTACTTCAAGGAATGACCCTAATCCACCTAAAGGAGCCCACTCTAAGCCTAATACTAAGTCACTAAGTAATATGGGCTATAATATCATTAGAGACATGAATAAAATCAAGGCCAACATCACCTTGCATGAATTAACCCAAATCATAAAACAAAGAGATTTATTGTTAAAATACTTGAAATCCAGCAAATCTCCCAAAATTGATCACACCAATGTGATTGTCGATAAGACCAAGGCTGAATCACTCCCTTTTTTACTCATGATCAAGATGTTTGGTAAAAACTTGCACAATTACTTGTTGGACTCATGTGCCTCTACAAATATCATGCCTATTGGTATATGTAAACAACTAGGCCTAACTCCCATCAAGTCTGATAGGATAGTCACTCAATTGTATAAATTAAGGGTAAAAGTGATCAGGGAACTTCTGAATGTTCACATATAAATAGCTTCTAAACCAAGAATTTTGTAATTCATTGACATTCAAGTAGTGGACATGCTAGATGCATATGAGATCCTATTGAGAAGAGAATAGACTAAAGCCTCAAATGGGTATATGTCCACTAATTTTTCTCACTTGTGGTTACCTTGGAAGGGAGTCCCAAATCAAGTTAGAGTTGAGAGGGAACCAAGAATGAAACATATGGTAATAAATTATAATGTTGTAAATGAAAGGGTCAACATAATTGAGAGGAATTTTATTTGAAGATGAAGATATCAAAGCTACTAAGATGCCAATGATTGATCCAAATGGTTTCCAATACTAACCCTAATCCAAGCATCATGCAGTTGGATCAATAGAGTTTCTAAAATAATGAGTGGTATGATTCAATCATACCTTTGCTAATTAATGGTGTTTGTCCTACAAGTCTATCTAGAGATCAAAAGAGAGCCTTGAGACTTAAGGAAACACACTACCTGATCAAGGATGGAGTCTTATATAGGAAGAAATTTAAATGGATCTACATAAGGTGTGTCTCATAAGAAGAAGCCATCCAAATAATGACCACTTTTCATGAAAAACTAGGTAGTAGACATCCCTCTAGAAGGGCTATAGCTCACAAGATCCTAAGGGTTGGTCATTATTGGCTCACTATCTTCAAAGATGCTTACAAGCATGTGAGAAAATTCAAGTCTTGTCAAATATTCAGCACCAAAGAGCCAAAAGAAGTTATGCCTCTAAAACCAATTATGATTGATAAACCAGTTGCACAATGGGGTCTAGACTTTGTTGGAGTAATTAACCCCAACACATTTAAGGGTCATAAATACATATTGACTAACACAAACTAATAAACCATATGGAATAAAGTAGTGGCCACCAAGAAATATAAAACAAAAGAGGTAATTAGTTTCTTGTAAGATAATATATGTACCAGATTTGGGATACTAGTGTCTCTAGTATGTGATAATGGGTCTACATTCATCTCAATTGAGATGACTGGATGGGCTTATGACCATGGTATTACACTTAAGTTTTCTTCCAATAAATATCCCCAAGGGAATGATGTTTCTAAATCAACAAATAAAAATTTGATAAAGGCCATCAAGAATTCTATGAAAGACAATCCCAAAACTTGGCACAAATTGTTCAAGTTTGCACTTTGAGTTGATAGGATAAGGATCAAGTAGGATTTGAAGACTTCTCCTTTTTTGATGGTGTATGGACAAGAGCCCATTTTCCCCATCACTCTCAATATATCTACATATAAATTTATGTAAGAATACATGGAATAAATTCAAGAACATGCAACTTATAGGTTATTATACATCATCCAGATGGAAGATGATCAAGAAAAGGCTTTTATTGACTTTAGCAGACACCAAGCCATGGTGAAAAGGTAGTTTGACAAAATATCCAAAGTTAAAGTATTCAGGTAGGGAGAATTATTCCTCATATGGGAAAAAGAAACAAAACCTAAAGAGAAATATGGAAAATTCACTCCCCTATATACTAGCCCATTCTAGATCGCAAAAACATTAGGGAACAACACCTTCAAGCTCAAAGATTTACAAGGAGTAGAGTTCATATTGCGTACTAGTGGGTAATACATCAAGCAATACTTCTCTACCACCCCTCCTAAAATCTTTATGGAGTAAGGTACAAGGTGTTTAGATTTAAATAGGTAGGCTAGTTAGTTTATTTTAGGTATCTTTTCTTTCTTGTCCCTAGTTTATATATAAGCTTGTTCATATTCATTTATTTCCCTTGTTTTGTTTCATTTTTTTATTTCCTTTGTGTGTTACATGACTTTAGTTTTCCTTTATCTCAATTTTTATTGAGATCACATCCTAAAATCTAAGAAAATATGAAGTCTACTCAAAATGTCCCCAATCCTAAAAGGGAAGGTATGAACCCCACATAAAGGAAACCTCGATCCAAAAAAATTAACACTATGAGGTATCTTTAAGAAACTAGGTATAGATAGACAAAGGGGAGGTCATTCCATGAGATATGAGTCATGACCCTAGATCCACACTAGTTTTAAAAGGATTTTTACCTAGAACTTAAGACCTGAACTATCAAGAACATGCCAGTAACTAGCACTTAACCAACATCCTTGTATAGGATGAGAGTTATAACCCTGAGTGATCCTCCCAGGATTACATGTTGACCAAATCCTAAACCTTTCTATTTTGGTTCCCAACCTTACTAAAAATCATAAAAATACAAAAATATATATAACTACAAGGTAAAACTAAAGATTTCTTAAAAAGGTGATTTACGTAGCCTCTACCAAGGCTATGGATTCCTGGCTGGCAGTGGAGCAATGCCATGAGTGGAACTAAAGGTATCTCTATTGGGGATATGGATTCTTGGCTGGTAGTAGATAAATGCCCAAGCCTTCCTTGAGCTAAACAATGATATTCAATATACCCAACTTAACATAAATGATTGAAATAGGGAAGCTAGGGGTACTTCTAAAATCATGTGACAAACAGTAAGTGGAATCAAAGCACACACATAGAGATTAGGTATGTCTTGATGTTCAAACCTTAAATCCACTAGCACAAGGTCTATTTCAACCACTAGTAGATCTAGAGGGAAGTTATAGGCGAAATGGAATGATGACCTCAACATTTATCTAAACTTAGAGTCTAGAAGTTCTAATCATATTACTATGTTTTCCCTTGGAAGATGCCATTTTTTGGGACCAAGATTCCCCACTCATCCTAATCTTGGGGACCCTTGAGAAATGTATCTTTTTGAATTATCCATGCATTGAGGCCTCTTTTATAAATTTTGTAGATCATGCACTTGTGAATGAAATATGTTTGTGAATTTTGTAACCTCATTCTAAGCTAACTTAGCTAATGAATTCACTTAAATTTATTTTTGTATATTCTTTGGAAGAACTAGGGTTTGGACAGCCCCAAGTTCAAATTCAAATATTGGTGGGAATAATTGAAAAAAGTGATTAATAAAAGGGTTTACGTCATGTTTTAAAATAAAATCAACATGACCTGAGCCTTTATCCATTTCTTCCCTTTTGTTATTCATGGTCTAAATTAACATACTTTATGGGGGTTCCTTTTGAAAATTATCTAAATCAGACTAGATTATTAATAGTAAGGCCTAGGAAATTAATCTCAACCTTAGTCTTAATAATATATCCTAAGTATTTATGTTCTTGAGTCTGATGGTTATTTCTCATGCTCTTTGCAAGATCAATGGTGATCATATACCTATTAGATCTGATCCAATAGTGCATCGAGCCTGATGACCTTTCAAATATCTATGAGCTCAACACATGGCCTACCCATAGCCAAGGTAACTGATATAGGTACATAAAACCCCATAGGGAGGACACATGGAAATTTGATAGTCAAAGGATGAAGATTTGATAGGGCCCACTTAATAAATGCACTCAGTTAAAAGACTTGGACCTTACAAGGATCAATGGTGATCACTCACCTACAAGATTTGATCCAATGGTATGTTGAGCCTGATGACTTTTCAAAGCTATATGAGCTCAACACGTGGTCTACCCATGGCCAAGGTGACTGATAGAGGTACATAGATCCCCATGAAGAGGATGTGTGGTAGCTTGTTAGTTAAAGGACAAAGATTTAATGAGACCCACTTAATAAAGGTGATTAGTTAAAAGACCTAGACCTTATAAGGATCAATGGTGATTGCTCACCTACTAGATTTGATCTAATGGTGTGTCGAGCCTGATGATCTTTCAAATCTCTATGAGCTCAACACTTGGCCTACCCATAGCCAAGGTGATTGATAGAGGTACATAAATCCCTATAAGGAGGACATGTGGTAGCTTTCTAGTTAAAGGACAAAGACTTGATGGGACCCACTTAATAAAGGCACTCAATTAAATGAATTAGACCTTAAAATATCAACAATAATCACTCACCCACTAGATTTGATCAAATAGTGTGTTGATCTCGATGACCTTTCAAATCTCTATGAGCTTGACACATGGCTAGCATGTACCCAGCATAGCAACTGATAAGGATAGGTAGCATGAAAAATATCTACCAAGATACCAAGTATTATGACCACATACCCAAGGATCAATGGGCCAATAATAATGTAGGAACTTTGATTTGGGTTATCGAGGTAAAATAAAGAAGGATTTTGAAAGCCAACAGCTAGTATCCAAATAGAATTTATGAAAATTCTCATGAAAGGCATAGAAGCATGCCACATAGGCTCTGTGTAAACATAAAGGATCAAAATCAAAGACATCCTAAGCTTAAAATCATATAGGGCATGATAAAGAGGGTCTCATCAAATCTAAGGCATGTATAAGGTTAAGAACTTGATATTTCCACCATTTAAGCTCAAAAACCCTAAGCCCTCTATAAAGAAGACTCAAGTTGGCTTAATTGGTCATAAATAAATTAGAATAACATAACTAAACATTGAATTAAGTGCCTTAGTAAAACCCTTGGTGACCTTTCAAATATAATTTAGCATAATCAATGGTAGCAGGTAGGCAATAGATGAAGATGGAAGCTAAACTCTACATAACCTCTGACAATGAAGGAAGGATTTTCAAAGATACAAAGCTAGATGTAGTATCCCTAAATGTCCATGGAGTCAAGTGTAAACACCAACATTGTGTCAACCCCCCCTTGGTCCCCTTCTAAACACTTACACACCTTATTAATTTAAAATAAACTACTTATTTTAAATTAATGACCTCACCCTAGATACCTCACCTTGGACACCTCACCCTAAGACCTTTTCTTAACCTATGAGTTACCCTAAGACTAGGTCATCTAAATCCTAACTACCTATGACTTATTCTCACTCCATCCTAACCTCCTAACTAACTCTCGTGCCTCATAATCCCATGTTTTGACCGTTCTCCATGGAAAAGGCACTTGGCAGATGGACAAATGGGCCAAGAGCTCCCTTTTGCCTATTCTCCCTCCACTAAAATCGATCAACAGTCTGTCAATGCCAGTGGGATTGCCGACGTTGGTTACATAACTCGAGCTCTAACATTGAGCTGCCCCCCATCCTCTTTGTAGATTGATGCGTACACTTTGAGTCCTCAAGCATCAGAACTCACTGATCATCTTCCTGGCTATCGAAGCTCTACACAAGTCACTCCAGACATTGGATTGAAACACTGTATGAGAACCTCAACATCAGCCATAATAAGAATAAGCATCCTGACACCTCTGGTTCTTCAACTAATAGAGCTAAGTATTCTACTTCTTATTTTAGTATTTTATAATACATTGGTAATTTGTTTCCATTTGATATTTCTAAGAACTATTGACAGAAATCTAACTTCTTCTGTGGAGAGGTTGAAAAGCTTCCCTTTAATTCTTACCCTCTTTTCACACCTATCCCCACCTTTGCCCTTCCTCAAACATTATTCACCTTCTTAAAATCCTACACAAACCTTTTAAAAACTTCTAGACTCCTCTATCAACCACAGGAATACCTTGAGACCCATCCAAGGCCCACTTCCCCTACCAACATCGGCAACAAAACCAACGTCGGCATCGTTAACCCAACCAACCTCAATAGGAATACCGACGTCAGTGACTGTGACAGACAGAATATAAAAAATAGGTATGAGTTATCTATTTTTCTCTTTCTTAGTCTTTCATCATTTCTTTTTATATAACACTCTTTTCATTAAATAGTGGATTGTCATCCCTTATGGAGCTTTACGCTTCTGGGACCGAGTGCCTAGCTTGGTAGTCCACCATATCCTCTAACATCTTCTTTGTTTGAGTTTTATTCTTATTGTAGGTGTTTCCTCTACAGCCAAAGAGGAGCTCCCACGACGCTTGGATACGGTGTGCACTTAATCCAAGTAACGTCAAACCCACAACCTTAACCTTAGTTTCTTCTTTCTTCTGAATGTAATTAGTGAAAAATTTAGAGAAACATTCTGGCACACCTAGTGGGACACCTAGAGTTTTCCTTGGGTTCATTCTTCTTTTTTAGAAAATCAAAATTTCATATAGGTGCATTAGGAAAAGTATTCTCTTCTTGCATCCTCTCTTCTATCTTTTTGTTTTGAAAGGAAACCATTAGTAGAAGTTAAAAAGGACATCTCTTTTTCTTTATATTACTCCTTACATGCATCATAGAGTAGTGAAAAATTCATACTCTTTACCTCTTCTCCAATTGTTTGCATTTGAACAACATATTTCAATTTGGGTTAAAAAACTATTGCATTTCATTCTTGCTTGGATGTATACTTAGCCCACTTAGTAATTAAAGCATTATGAATAAATCATAGTGCACAAATGTTACACAACCAAACACAATCACATCAAATCAAACATTTAAACTTACTTGAGACAAGGCCCATCTAGGATTTCATCACCTAGCAGATACCTTACCCCACCTAGTGATCCTACTTGGATTTCACCACCAAGAGGAGGACCCACGTTGTTCTCTGGCAGAGTATAAACTATAGGCAAAGTATATTTTGGCTAAGTGGCCCAGCTCGGCTCTGGGTTCGTGAAGTGAAGGGAGCAAGCCCCATCACCAAGCCACGTACTGAACCTAACATAGATATTTTTTAGCAACAAAACACAACTTGAAACCAACCATAGACTTCCTTTCTAGGACCTATTCTACAAGCCCAATTCCCAACACATTATTTTAAGGCATAAGCCACCACGACTCTAAAATTCACTCCTAGGAATTTAACGTTTTACAGGTTGATTGCCTCGTCATCTATTCTACTGTTTTTATCTGATTGTTTGAGCTGGTAAGGTCGTATCATTATAAAGTTTTAAAACAACTTATAATATATTTTTCTTCCAAAAACTATCAATTTTCTATGTTTTTGGAATTACATAGAAATTGACATCAATTTTTCCACTAACATCAGCAACATTTTATAACTGATATTGGTTAAACAACTGACATCGATCACTGTCAATAAATTTTCTTTACAATAGCAAGCTTAAAACCCAAATTTCTTGTTGTTCAACACAAATTCTAGTTTTCTAAAACTGAAACACATAGTTTTTAGACCCCAAACCCATTTCACCTTGGATGGTTTTGACACACAGTCAAGCCAAATCTCTTGTTGACCACGCAAGTCAATAGCCACTCCCACCTTCACCCTTCGTACCAAGACATCTAATGGAGTATACTTCAGATACTGAGCATACTCCTATCTAACCTACCCCTAATCAACCTCCTATTATTCCTAAAGGGGATCAAGAATTTGAGAGATTCCTTGACCACAACGTCAAGGATCTCCAACATTATCTCGCTAGAAGCCAAACACGAGATCTTTTGGGTAACCCTATTTATGGGATGCCAACTTCTTTGGCTAAAGTGGCAATGATATCAATAGCATCTGTTACCCAACCTATGGTCACTTAGGCTATTTCCTTGACCAGTAAACCAATCATGGCCAATGTTCAAGATTTGGCCTCCCCTTCCATCCTTTTTGGCCCTACCTCCATCGGGGTTTTCGTACCCCCTCAACCATAAATAATTCAACCAAGTTTGACACCTTTCCAGAACTTGATTTTCTATATCCCATCCACTCTTGCACCTATAAACACAAGAGTGGCTACTCATCCTTTAACTAGTCTCACCACCATTCAACTACCCTTGGCGGAATCTAGTCAAGTTGTGCCTCCAACTTCACGGCACAAGCCCCCTTGGCCTCGACATTGGCCCCTATGACAAACTATCAGTATGTTGTACCTACACAAATGCAACCAAGTATGTCATACGCCCCTCCCAATGCCTTTCAGGTACCCTATAACTTAGGGGGTGCCCCTCAAGCCAATCCATCTACCGATCTAACTAAGATGTTGATGGATAAGATGTCTAACCTTGAGACATCTATTTCAGGTTCAAATAATGTTCTTTCATATGAACAAATTTTCAATGAACCTATCTACCCTTTAGTTCCTATTCGACCATACCCTAGCCAGTGGGAACTCCCAAAATTTACTCACTTTTAGAGTAAATACGACCCACAATAACATTTGCGAGCATTTAGACATGCTTGCTACCTCATAACGCATGATGATGCATTATTACTTCACACATTCCCTATGTCACTTTTTGGTGCCACCCTTGATTGGTATAGCTCCATTACTAGTCATTCTCTCTTCACCTTCACTCAACTCACTCAGCTATTCCTCGACCATTTCTCAATTAATATTACCAAGAAGGTCTCCATCACATACCTTTATTGCATTAGACAATTCGAGGATGAGTCAATAGCTGACTTCATCACCCATTAGAGAAGTTTGATTAACCAACTCTCCTTTTCACTACCTCAACCTCAGCTCATTGAGCTCTTTTCAAGAGCATGTGACAAGCACATCTCATCTACTCTGCGTGTTCAAACTTTCTGCACATTTGATGAAGCTTTCACTATGGCTTGAAAGCTTGAACTCCATGCAGTTGAAGAGGATAGGGTCAAATTGCATAGCAAAAATACCAACACAAAATCCAATGACCCTTCTTCTTCCCACTCCAAGTCCAAGGGATCAATGAACACTATAGTCCTTAGGTCATCATCTTCTACTACAACCAACCAATCTAAGCCCTCCACTTCAAAAAACATACAAGACAATTCCAACAATGGTATGAATAGTGATGATACACTCCAATAGGAGAATCATATGCTTCCATATTGGATAAATTAGTGAAGCAGGGAGTCCTCAACCTCCCTCAAATTCGACCAGTCCAATTTGACCCTTCACAAGTCATCCCTACATGGTATAGGGAAAATGACTTTTGTAACTATCATCGTGTCAAGGGTCATGACATGGATAATTGTAAAACCTTTAAAAATGTTGTTCAAGACATGTTAGACAAAGGAGACCTTGTTTTGGATAACCCTAATGTGCCAGCTAACCAAAACATGGATGTCTTTAGATAACCTTTTCCTAACCATCCCCCAAGTCAAAACAATGTTCAGACCATGGCCAATGACCCCCAAGAGTGCAACATACACATGGTCGACATGGTTTCTCCTTTCATTCCTAACCAACCTCTCCCACAATCTGAAGAGGCTAGTCAACCCATTTCTCCACCATAGGTAAAAGAGCCTATTTTACCCATATCACCCCCATAACATCAAACACCTCCTCTACCCATTCTTCTACCTCATGAGGAACCCATATTACATGTTCCTCTTGCCCCCACCTTCCCTCTTCTTCTACCATTAGAAGAAGTTACCATTCATACCCCATGCCCTCTTGTAGAAGGGGCCATCATCCCTCTACCTCACCCTTTAGGGGAGCCTTCCTCTCTTATTTATCCTCCACCGATGGAGGATAGTCCTTCATCTACCCCCCTTTCACACGTAGGAGAGTCTACTTTGACCTCTCCCATATTAGAGGATGCTTTGATGGTACCAATGCCGGTGGCCCAACCCTTATCCTTCTTATCACCACTAGAGCATCATACTTTCCACACTCCTAGACCACACGTGGAAGGCATGATCATCCCTACACTCTATCCTCTCAAAGAGCCCAATTCTCCAATCCCTTCTCCATCAAGAGAAGTACTTGCCACCTCACCCACTTTGGCTAAGGAAGATATGGTGATGGTTCTCTCTCACCTTTGGCCTGAGATCACTGCATCCAACAGATTTCCACTCTCATAACTACCTAAATCCTCCAAAAGATTGACTATAAAGCCTCGCGCAATGTCATCTAAACCCTTCTCTCGTTTGGCATAAAATTTAGGATTTCTCCATTCTAGGAACCTAGAACATGAGGTGCTATGGGAGCAACTTAAGGTTCCTTATCTTACACATTTTGCTTCTCCTTATACTGCCAATCCTTCCATGACAATTCATCCCAAAGTCTATAACAAGGATTGGTGTTCCATTTCCAAATCATCAGAAGCTTAGCCTTCCATGTCTGAACCTAAACCCTCATAGGTGTCCACCATGCTGAAATAGATTAAATCTCTCAGTATTTACCCTGTATCAAACCTCACTCACCCACAAGTGAAGGTAGATTTGAACCTTGCCCCGCATAGTAGTGGTCCTCATACCATAAAAAAGAAGGATGCTAAACCACGTTAGAGAACTCCTCCCCCACCTTCACCATTGCCTTCTATCTTGGGTCCACATCCTTCTACTTTAATAGGATTGCTCCTTATTCTAACACCTCATAAAAACAAATTGCCTCCATTACTCCCTCTACCCATCAAAAACATACTTCCTCTAAAAATTTCAACACCTCTCACCACGAAAGTGCCATCTACACATGTGTCCACACCAACAACTAAAAAGGTGGTGCAAAAAACTCCCCCTACAAATCCTAAATAGAAGTTGTCAACCCTTACTACAACAATGAGAGCAGACTCATTAGTGGTTTCTTATGCTTCACTATTATGCCAATTGTTTTAGTCTTCTCGTATCGTTCTCCCACCCATTAAGCCATACTGACCTCTCAGATCAAAACCATCTTGGTTTGATGACACTTAAATTTTCTAGTATCATCGCACCCTTGGACATGATACTGAGAATTGTTGCACTCTTAAGGTTGTCATTTGACAACACCTAAAAAAGGACACCCTTCTCATTGACCATCTTTTTGATAAACTACCAACACCATCCCATGCCTCCTAAACCTCCTCACTTGAATCGGGATCCCAATGCAAAATTATGGTCCCTCTACCACCTTTTCTCCCTTTATTCAAAATCAACACTGTTAATGTGGCCACCAGGTCCCAAACTCTAAAGGATAAAGGAAAAGAGTAGGTTTCTACCCCTTTGACATATCCATTCACCAAGCCTTCTCCACCACTAAAATCCAAGATTTCTATCTTGGGCACATCTCAACCAACATCTCCAGGGGCAATCCCTCCTAACCTCTCTAGTCCACATGACATTTGGTATAAACAACTTGTTGACTACTTGACTTATTCTATCATTCCTCCTCACCTCTCTAGTAATGAACGGTGGGCTTTTATCAAGAGAACTACTTGATACACCATGCTAGGGGGTCTTCTCTACAAACGAGGTCTTGACAGCCTCCTTCTCTGATGCCTAACCACCACTGAGACATCTCATGCCATCAAATAAGTCCATGATGGGATTTGTGGAGGAAATTTTAGTGGTAACTTGGTTGCAAAGTGCATCCTCCACCTGGGCTATTATTGGCCCACTCTTCACCAAGACTATACTGACTATGTTCGGCATTGTATCAAATGCCAACAACATGCTAACCTACTTCACGTCCAACATCACATCAACCATGCCTACAACAAAAATTTGAAAGAGCGAGATTTCAAAATCAAAGATCTCATCCTTAAAGAAAACCAAAACGTGACCAATATGGAAAGAAGAAAATGAGGCAAGTTTGCTCCTAAGTGGCTTGGACCTTATATAATAATGCACAAGTATGCATTAGGCACTTATCATCTATCTTTTCTCAAAGGCCGGCTAGAACCTGAGCCCCTTAATGCCTTGCATCTGCGACCATTCTATTGTTAACCAAGTAATCATTCACTTGATGTTTAACTTGAGCTCATCCCTTGAGCAACCCACGTCATCCTCATTCCTATTCCTTTCAACCCTTTTTCCCTACAATGATTAGTTAACCCTTTTTTTAAGCATTAATGCTTTGTCCTAATATAAGGGAAACCCTTAAATCTCTATATTCTAGTCCATGACTAAAAGTTTAGTTAACAAAAAGAAAACATAAAACTAGGATGCTTAGCAAAACATTAAAAGGTCATAAATTATAAATGTAGACTACTCCCTTGAAGGACAGCTGCATTATTACTATAATTAATAGACTACTCCCTTGAAGGATAGCTATTCAAAGACATCAAAACATATAAAGCAAAACATAGACCACTCCCTCAAAGGATGGATATGCCCAAATTTTGCTACCATAACAGGACCCTCTCAAAAGCTGCCCACATCCCCACATCGATTAGCTTCACATGATCGCAACATAAAACAACATCCCCAAGTAGAATTCCCGCATTGATCAGTCTACCAAAAAAAAACAACTGACTGACAAACTATTAAGTCATGGACTTGTCTATAGTCATTCTTAGGGTCACCTATAAAAGGGGCAAAGTTATCCCTACCAAAAAGGGTTACGTTATCCTCACATATCACATAATCACACCTATTACCCCAAAATACCTAAGGGACTTTGAGCTCACTTAATGTCAAGTGATTAGCATATTTCTCTAACAAAAACCAATGGTCAACAACGTAATGCATGAACAAGGATTTTATTTCCAAAAACCCTATATATGCTATCATTATGGTCCTTGTCAATGAAAGAGCAACACGTCTTTCACTTCTTACACACCTTCGTCACATGCCAATACAACCAAACATTTTCTAAACCACTAGCATAACATCGTGATTTATTTAATGCAAATACCAATTTGTGTTATATAAATTATCATAGCCCATTTGCATTAGTTTATATGGAAAACAATACACATGGAAACTATCATAGCCCATTCACATTAGTTTCTATGGAAAACAATACACATGGAAACTATCAACCAAACACAATTTATGTCAAGCATATACCATCACCAATATGGAAACCTGCTGAAGCATAAATAAACTCATTTCATTTTTAACATACACCATCACCAATATGGAAAATTGCTAAGGATGAAAAACCACATAACCTATGTTATATCATACACCATCACACAATATGGAAAAGGCTATAACATCATCATACACTCATCATTTCAAGCATATACCATCAAACATATGGAAAATGCTAAAAACACTAACATAACAAAAATAACTAACACAAAGTCACATCCATAACATGACAATATCTCAAACATATCATCTCATATATATATAACTCTCAAGTACAAGTATACATCAAAAATATCTAAAATAGTACAATATATACATGTCTCTCTCAAAATGTAGGTACATCTCACGTCAACATCACGTAGGCTGATATATATATATATATATATATATATATATATATATATATATATATATATATATATATATATATATATATATATATATATATATATATATATATATATATATACATACATACATCTCATCTAACTATAAATGCCTCAAGGTTGTGGTGGTGGTCATGGTCGTGAAGACGCCGAATCATCTCCACTCTCTGACCGTCATCGTCTCTGAGAACTGGAGGCAGTGGCATGCGACATAGATCTCTAATAAGAAAGCATCTCAAAGTATCACTATATTTGAGGGAACTCCCTGATGGCACTCTCATAATACGTGATCTCATCTAATGCAGTATTGTACCTAGACATAGGTACAGTGTAATGTCCCCAAAATTAGGATAAAGTAAATTAATTAATTTAAGTTGTCCAAAAAATTAATATTACTTAAAAATGATGACTTTAATTAATTAATTTAATTAATATGGAAATAAATAAAATAACATATTAAATAAGTTGACTTCTTCTAGAAGATTCCTGGGAAGCCTTTAAAAGAAGTTGAGGGCAAAGCAAATCTTATCTTTTTATTGCTTAAAATATTCTGAGTATTATGAAGCTTGAATCTGTGATTTAGCTAAAATTTTTGAGGATGCAAACCTTCAGCAAATTAGAGAAGAGTTGGACAGAAACCTAGCTCTTTTCAGGGGTGGATTCGTGACGAAATTCATATTGTGCTTATTGATCAAATCTGGGGCTTCAGAGGTCATTCACTAGATATATCAAGTGTTCAACATCTACAGAGGTTTCCAAGTATTTATTTCATTAGATTTGATTTATATATATATAGATCTTTAGATCAGGTGTTGTACAGAATCCACACAAATTGGTACCAGGCCGTACTAGCAAATTCAAAAAAGTGAAGGGCACAGTTCACAGTTGCAGGCTGCAGGGTAGTACAGAGGCTGACATCGGTAGGTAGACTAACATTGGCCGATAAGTGACTGACATCAGCAAGAAGATAGTCACCAGCAGGCAGCGATTACCACTAGGAAATTGACAATGGCAGTGTATCGATTGACGTCGGTAGAATAATCGATGTCGGTGACTGTGTCTTTTGGACACAGCAGCTCGAGCCACACAAATCCAGGTTTTTTATTCTAGTTTGTTAGTTTGCTAGAATAATTTGGTTTAGAGACCATATTTGTATTATTTTATGATATCTAGACTGTATTTGCAATTACATTCAGATTTATATCATTGTCTTATTTTATCATTGGATATGGTTGTTCCATTTGACTGAATCCTTGCAAGTAGTTGAAATTAGTTTTGAAAAGAATTTGCATCCAAATTTAGTTTGGGATATTTTAGTGGTATCAGAGTTGTGCATCCTGCCAGCCTTTGTGGTTTTGTGTTATGGAATTCCTTGTGAAATTATTTTGTTAATAGATTGTTTCACAATGGGAAAACTCTACAAAATGTTTGGGCTTACACCACCCAACATCCCTCCAAAAGAGAAATCCAAGTGGACCAAGCCTAATGAAGAGATAGAAATGATAAAAACTCTCATCACTACTCAGCCCATGATTGTTTAGGCCTTAGACCGATTATAGGATTCCTTGGAGTGGTTGGAGGTGAATAGACATAGAGGCAGACAGAGCAGATCAATATCTATGGTGGGAAGTCAGCGTAGTCACCAGTCTTCTATTGTAGCCTCTTTGAATGGGAAAGAATCATGTGTTGTGTATATGATTAAGGGACAAGGAAATGAAGGAAAAGAAGAGCAAGTGATGGGTGAAGACAAACCAGTTACATTAGAATAGCTACATGAAGATATGGTTTCTCGTGATGAGTCTAACATTGCTTCATCCTATCATGGTAAAGAATTAGATGGTGATTCCATGAATGTTATTCATACATATGAAAGTCCATTAAGGGTCCCAAATATTAATGTGGATGTGAAGTTTGATCCTTCGCTTAGTGGAGCAGCTACTAGTGTTTTGAATACACATGATGAAGAAGACATTTTACAATGGCATGATGTCATCACTAATTGGTTTGAGGACAGCAGCATTATATCCCCTCATTCTTGTGACATAGGAGCTTGTGATCATGAGAAAGCCAATGATATGATATCACCCATTGATGGTAGCCCTACACCATTTGGTAGACATGAAGATATCCAAGATAAGAGGACTGATTTTGTATATTTTGGCAACGAAGAGGTAAAGTCCAAAAAACTTAATGAAGAATGGTTGCAAAAAGCCAAATAGGCTAGATTAGTGGCTGCCAATGCGAGACAACATCTTCAAAACAAAAAAGGGAAGGTCAATCTCTCCAACATGGAGAGATAAAAAAGAGTCACAATAGGATCATCTTGTGATGGTTTAAAGTGAGATCTATAGGAGTTGTAGTTTCAGTCAGAGGAGGTACCCGACAGTGATATTGAAGATAGCATAGAGAGTGTTGAGTAGATACAGACACAGTTGGAGTTAGAATTCCTTTCTGGGGGAAAGAAGATTATCTTGAGGGTAGCACAAGATGGAGGACCTAAGGAGGTGTCATCTCATAGGATGGAGTCTCATTTTATGGGTGATGAGGTAAATGATTCTATTTGTTGCATTATATTTTCACTCCCAATTATGAGTCATCATTCTTATGGGGATTTGGAGAGCCTAATAATCAGAGTAGCATAGTGGTCTTTTGCAAAGACTAAGGTATGTAATGGTGAGTTTGTTAAGTACATATTGATAATTATCACACTACTCTCTAGGAGAAATAAGGAGAATCTATTCACAGATATTTTGCAGCATAGTGTTTTAGCTAGTAGAGTTTGTAGATTTTTGAGAATGATATGGGATCCTAGAAGTTGGTGTTGGTTGTCAAGGGTGAATTGCTTGAGGACAAGCAATCTCTAGGAAGGGAGGACTGTAATGTCCCCAAAATTAGGATAAAGTAAATTAATTAATTTAAGTTGTCCAAAAAATTAATATTACTTAAAAAGGATGACTTTAATTAATTAATTTAATTAATATGGAAATAAATAAAATAACATATTAAATAAGTTGACTTCTTCTAGAAGTTTCCTGGGAAGCCTTTAAAAGAAGTTGAGGGCAAAGCAAATCTTATCTTTTTATTGCTTAAAATATTCTGAGTATTGTGAAGCTTGAATCTGTGCTTCAGCTAAAATCTCTGAGGATGCAAATCTTTAGCAGATTGGAGAAGAGTTGGATGGAAACCTAGCTCTTTTCAGGTGTGGATTCATGACAAAATTCATATTGTGCTTATTGATCAGATCTAGGGCTTCAAAGGTCATTCACTAGATATATCAAGTGTTCAGCATCTACAAAGGTTTCCAAGTATTTATTTCATTAGATTTGATTTATATATATATATATATAGATCTTCAGATCAGGTGCTGTATGGAATTTGCACAGATTGATACCAGGCCGTACCAGTGGATTCAAAAAAGTGAAGAAGGGCACAGTTCAAAATTATAGGCCGCAAGGTAGTACAGAGGCCGACATCAGTAGGTAGACTGACATCAGTTGATAAGTGACCAACATCAGTAGGAAGACAGTCACTAGCAGGTAGAGATCACCATTAGGAAATTGATGATGGTAGTGTATCGACTGACATCGATAGAATAACTAACGTCGGCGATTGTGTCTTTTGGACACAGCAGCCCGAGCCACATAGATCTAGGTTTTTTATTCCAATTTGTTAGTTTGCTAGAATAATTTGGTTTGGAGACCATATTTGTATTATTTTATTATATTTGGACTATATTTGCAATTACATTCAGATTTATATCATTGTCTTGTTTTATCATTGGATATGGTTGTTCCATTTGACTGAATCCCTGCAAGTAGTTGAAATCAGTTTTGAAAAGAATTTGCATCCAAATTTAGTTTGGGATATTTCATATGGTCTACAGTAGACCCATCGATCTCGATGCCATGCCCTATAGTGAACTATGTGGCTATGACTGAGGTGGCTAATGTGGTGGTGGCTAAACTAGCTACTACATTGGCTACTATGGTGGTAGTTGAATAGGGCCCTACCCTCCAAAACCTTTCCCTACTAACACCTATGCCTGGGTTGTGGCCAACTACCATTGTAATGTAGTAACCTACCCTATTAGGGTAGCCACCTGTGTCGTCAAAACTGTCACCTATCCCTGAAACACTACCACCTATCCCTAAAGCTCTACCACTTGTGCTCGTGTTGCATCTCTCTCCTAGATGGTGGCATCCCTCTCTCTACTGACCACCTATAGATTGGGAGGTGGTCCCCTCTAAATCCCAACATATTGACCTACCCACCAAGCTGAGTAGGCCACCATACACCTTAGATCTACCACACTTGGACCTATGGGTATCTCCTCAAAATCTGGTCACTCTATCTCCTCTAACAGTGGGAGGGGCACCTCAATATCATCCCATCTGTACTGTGGGAAAGTAGGTGGTACATCTTGTACAAGCCCATACTAGCACCGCACTCTCTTAGTAGGAACTCTCTCGAGCTTTCCAGCTCACCTGCCTCTCACCCATCGCAAGCTCTGGACCCCCACTAGCTACTCTACCTAATCTCTAAATGTTGAATATAATTAGTATGGCCTCCAAATGATATCCACTAAGATCAGGGCATCTAGTACCCCTCTTTAATAATCAATATCTTTGACGATGGCATCCACACGTGTCTGTGCCATGACCTCTCACCATCACATAAAACCAACTCTGAAGCTAGCCGAGATCACTACTGGGAGGCCAAGAGGTCATGTAACCACTATGTGCTCGTACACCCAACAATGTAGGAGGTGGCCCACACACAAGCTGTACCACCACCACTGGCTAATCCCCCACAGCTCCCTGTATAATTGGGCTAAAAATACTAGAGCCCACGTAAAAACTATCTGTGCCACTATCATGTCTATCAAAACCCTAGTCATCGTGATCAAGAATCTCCCTCCCTCTACATCAAGAAGGGCATAAACCATGATGTTGATCATCATCAAGATGAAAATTTGATGCTCATCCTCATTTGTATCATAAATTAGCTCATAGGCAAAACTCACTAAATGGTAAGTCACCTCAGTAGCGTGCTCCCCAAACAGTGTCACCATATGAATGTCATGCCCCTCTCTCAAGCATGCATATACATATGTCCCATGTATCGGCAACCACGAAATTTGATACACATCTTCAACTATAACCATCAACTCTCTAATCAATAGGTGAAAGGTGTTGGTGGCATGATCCCACCACTCGATCAATGCCACCATCAAGCTAACATCCCTGGCCACACGGCAATATTGTCGTAACCCATTGAGCCCTACAACAGCCATTTATACCTACTCATCTCTTGTGATGTCTCGATGCATCTGTGTCAACAATGTTGGGAGATGATCTTGCAGTGTCAACATCAGCCTAGCCTGCATCCAACCAACACACATGCAATAATGTTAGCAAACATAACCAAACCAACTATCAACCTCTTTGACTCTTCTTCCCTTTTGGGAGAACTACATTGGCCTGAGGCCCTTAAAATAGGGGCTATGTAGGTAGCACTCAGTTGACATGGGGTCTTCCAAGGTTAGCTCAGCCATTTACCCATTCATTTACCTAATGGACCAACTATCTAAACCCTAGGCTCACTGCCTACCCTAAACCCTAGGCTCAATGCCTATCCTAAACTACTACACCTGAGAGTGTATCAGCATGACTTTGGCCCCTTTGGATTATCACTTTTAATCCTTTTTACCTTTAATAAGCAACTAACATTAGTTAGTGTGCTGACGACGGCTCTAACATAATTGACATTGACACATAACTGACCAATGTTGGTCACCTTGTCGACTGACGTTGGTGGAACCACCGGTGTCAGTGACTGGTTCGGCCCTAGGGCCAAACTAGGTGAGCCCTAAAAATTAGTGATTCCCCATTTTACCCCCATTTCACCCCAAAATATTCCTAAAACTACCTAAAACAACCTACCTAACCTACCCACCCTTTTAATAGACCTCCCCCCTTGATCTACCACTAAAAACTCAATAAATAACAAAAATAAAATAAAATTCAAACACACTCAAAAATTCACAAAACAAACCCTACCTCATCTCGTTGTCACCACTGAGGTGGTATAATGGGTGCCAGTGGTAGTGGTCCTCTTGTAGGTCCTCCTCTGATGTCTGCCATCTCTATGTACCTTGTCTCCTCAATCCACTCACTAGTGGCCCCCAATGCTCCCAAACACTCACAACAGTCGAAACTCACCAATACACCTCACCACTCACACAACAACACCTAACACTACTGACACAGACACAATGGAGGTCTCTATCACTCAACACCTTAGAGCTCTCTTTTTCAACACTTTAAAAGTCATAAATGACTTTTGGTGGACCGCTAATCTGCTATTGTTAGGTTTGGTAGGCCACCAACGTTGGCAAAATCATGCCCTAGTTCACTGACTTCGGCCTATTCCTACTAACATCAGTAGTGAAATACTTTTTTATACTACCAACATCAATTTCCTAACTGACATTGACAACATCAAAACATAGGTCTTCTTTACAATTACCCAAAATCATGCCCAAACAACCAGCACCGACACTATAGAAGTCACCTTAGACTCCTCATGGAGCATATTGGAGATCATATACCTCTCCCTAACCACAATAAACAACACTTGAGATCACTTATATCTCATCCCACCTTGACAAATGACCTCAGAGATTGCGACTATCTCCTCAGACCATGACCACTTTTCAGACAACTTTGCCTTAGTTGTTTTGATTGCATATGCTACCTCACAAATAGTTAGCAAATTGTCCATGAACTTCACACCTATTATCAGATCTCGACCAAGTTGATCCCTAATATATGTGACATTTTCATGTTTTCTAGGAGCATTTCCTAGCTCAAATACTTGGAACATGATGACCATTGGAGCTACAGCTTTGATCGATCTAACCCAATCAGCTACCACTAATAAGCTGGGGACCAGTTAGTTTGATTTTAGTCCTCCTCAACCATTGGAGATATAGCTTTGATCATTTAACCCAATCAGCTACCACTAATAAGTTGGGGACTGGTTACTTTAATTTTAGTTCTCCTCGACCTTGCTTGCAACAATTTGACCTACTTATCAAGTGAAGTGGTATACACGCAATCTCAACTATTGTAGCGTTTACACTCCAACCTCACCTTACCCATCTAATGACTATCAAATCAGAACTCGATTTTAGATTCCCTTCCCTTGACTCCCACTTTGAGGGGGAATACCTCATCCCCATACCTGGGGCAATTTACATCTATTTTTGTCTTGCAGTTCGTCAAGACAAACCATAAGACAAATAGGGGCAAATGTAGACACTAACATTGTGTCAACCCCCCTTGGTCCCCTTCTAAATGCTTACACACCTTATTAATTTAAAATAAACTACTTATTTTAAATTAATGACCTCACCCTAGATACCTCACCTTGGACACCTCACCCTAAGACCTTTTCTTAACCTATGAGTCACCCTGAGACTAGGTCATCTAAATCTTAACTACCTATGACTTATTCTCACTCCATCCTAACCTCCTAACTAACTCTCATGCCTCATAATCCCATGTTTTGACCATTCTCCAATGGAAAAGGCACTTGGCAAATGGAGAAATGGGCCAAGAGCTCCCTTTTACCTATTCTCCCTCCACCGATGTCTGTCAACAGTTGGTTGATGCCAGTGGGATCACTGACATTGGTTACATAACCCAAGCTCTAACATTGAGATACCCCCTGGCCTCTTTGTATATTAATGTGCACACTCTGAGTCCTCAAACATCAAAACTCACTGATCATCTTCTTGGCTACCAAAGCTCTGCACAAGTCACTCCAAACATTGGATTGAAACACTTTACGAGAACCTCAACATCAGCCACAACAAGAATAAGCATCTTGACACCTTTGGTTCTTCAAATAATAGAGCTAAGTATTATGCTTCTTATTTTAGTATTTTAGAATACATTGGTAATTTGTTTCCATTTGATATTTCTAAGAACTATTGAGAGGAATCTGACTTCTTTTGTGGATAGGTTGAAAATCTTCCCTCTGATTCTTACCCTCTTTTCACACCTATCCCCAACTTTGCCCTTCCTCGAACATTATTCACCTTCCTAAAATCATGCACAAACCTTTTAAAAACTTCTAGACTCCTCTGTCAACCATAGGAATACCCTGAGACCCATCCAAGGCCCACTGCCCCTACCGACATCGGCAACAAAACTGACGTCGGTATCATTGACCCAACCGACCTTGACAAGAATATCGACATCAGCAACTGTGACAGAGTGACTGAATTGAATAGGTATGAGTTATCTATTTTTCTCTTTCTTAGTCTTTCATCATTTCTTTTTATACAACACTCTTTTCATTAAATAGTGGACTATCATCCCTTACGAAGCTTTACACTTCCAAGACTGAGCACCTAGCTTGGCAGTCCACCATATCCTCCTCTAACATCTTCTTTGTTTGAGTTTTATTCTTATTATAGGTGTTTCCTCCATAGCTAAAGAGCTCCCATGATGCTTGGATACGGTGCACAATTAATCCAGGTAACATTGTTTCTATCAAATTTTTGCTTTTCACATTTAAAAGGAAATGAGAAACTAAGATAAGATGGTCAAGGGTTTGTACGTACCCGAATGAAGTCTTGCACACCAAATTCAAATGATTGAAGGAACTCCTCTTTGTTTGTGGAGGATGACACCTGTAGAAGAAAGAGACTAAAACACAGAAGTTGTTAGATGGATAGAAAGTGGACTGCCAAGCGAAAGCTTGGTCCTAAAAGTGCAAAGACATCTTGGAGGATGACAATCCACTGATAAAAAGTAGAATATAGTTAGAAATAGAAATGATAAAGACAAAAATAAAAGAAATGAAAGTAAATGCATACCTATACGAGGTAAGCTGTCTTCAACAGTCACCAGCATAGGTGATTCTGCCAGCGTCGATAGGTCAAGATCGCCGACGTCGATTAGTCTGCCAACGTCAATAGGGGCAATGGGCCTGGTGGCCTATGTCAATTGAGGCAATGGCTTGGGATAAGTTTCAAGTCTGTCTGGTCAATCAGGATGGTTTTGGGGAGGTCTGTGGGAGTCTAAGAGTCTATGCTGGGTTGATTGGACAGAGAGTATGGTCTGAAAAGGGACTGAATGAGTGACAGAGGCAAAAGGGGAAGACAAGGGTGAGAGAAGGCTCTCAGAGAATAGGTTGGGTTTTGGTCTGGTTGATATTCTGTTTGATGATGTTAAGAAGAACCAGTAACTAGAAAACTAATTACTAACATAGTCTCAATAATTGAAATGAAAACACAGAAGATATACTTACCTATGGCTTGCTGCAGAAAGAGTGTAGCAGAATGGTTGTTGATGTTGCTAAATGTAGAAGACTACTTACAGAGTGGAGTCACTGATGTAGAATACCTATACCTTGTGATGCTTGTTGTTCTTGAGAGAGAAAGGGAGAAAGGTTGAAGGATTGGAAATATTGGAGGATTGAAGATTGAAAAGTTGGATTGTTGAAGATGGAAGATTGTTGAAGATTGAAGATCGGATTGGGAAAAACTAAAGATTGAAGATCCTACATTCGGGGTGTTGAACACAGTTTTGAAGGAAACTGACACTGGAAATACCACTGACGTCGGCAGACTACTGACCGACGTCGGTAGCCAAAAAATAGGAAAAAGGGCTAAAAATAGCCTTTTGTCTGTTCTTCCTTCTGCCGAGGTTAGCCCGTCGTGGAAAAATAGTTGAAGGTGGGTTAAATGAGATGAGAGGATGAATGGGAGAATGAAATGGGGTCTTAAGTCATTTAATACTTGGCATGGGGTAAGGGAGGGCATCCAAGGAAGGGTATCCTAGGAGGGGTGAGGTGTCAAGGAGAGAGAGAAGGAATTATTGATTTAAAATAGATAATCATTTTAAAATAATAAGACATAGGTTAGGCATGGTTAGAAGTTAGAAAGGGACTAAGGGGGGAGGATGACCAAGGAGTAGACATGATTTTAGTGTCTACATTTGCCCTTTTTTGTCTTGTTGGTTATTCCTGATGAACTTCAAGACAAAAATAGAAGTTGGTTGCCCCGAGTGTGGGATAAGGTCGATTTTATCCTATTGGTTATTCGAATGAACTGCAAGACAAAAATAGGAGGGTTGGTTGCCCTGATTATGGAATGAGGTATTCCGCCTCAAAGCAGGAGTCGAGGGAAGGGAACCTAGAATCGGGTGCTGATTTGATAGAGAGATTGATGGAGATGGTGAAGATGGAGTGTGAACGCGACAATAGTCATGATTGCACGTATACTAGTTCACGAGATGGTCAGGTCAAATTGTCACAGGTTAAGGTTGAGGAGTGCCAAAATTGAAATGACTGGGCCCCAGCATTAGTCATAGCTAATCAGGTTATTCAATCTAAGCTATAGCTCCAATGGTCATCATGTTCCAAGTATCCTAGGCTCAGGAAGTGCTCCTAAAAACACGAAAAAGTCATAAGTAGTAGGGATCAACTTGCTCATGATCCCATACTTGTGAGGGTTGAAATATGGGTTGCAAAAAAATTTGCTAACCATTCGTGAGGTAGCATACATGCAAAAACAACCAAGGCAAAGTTTGTCTTGGAAGTGGTCAGAGTCTGAGGAGATAGTCGTGATCTCTAAGGTCGTTGGTCAAGGTGGGTTGAGATAGGTTGGTCAAATGAATGGACGGATGCAAGAATGTGGCTGAGCTAACCTCAAAAGACATCATGTGATCTGAGTGCTGCCTACATAGCCCTTGTGTGAAGGGCCTCAGGCCAATGTAGTTTTCCCTAAAAGGGAGGAAGAGGGTCGATTATGGATGGGTTAGACGAGGTTAAGTCATGGTCAAAGGGAGGTTATGGTTTGTCCATCAGGTAGACGAACAAATGAGGGTGGTCTAACTAACCCTAGAAGGCATCATGTCATCTAAGTGCTACCTACATAGCCCTGGTCTTAGGGCCTCAAACAAATGTAGTTCAGATGAAGAGTCAAAGTGGTCGATGATTGGTTTGGTGATTTGTTGAAATGATGAGGATAAGATGATGTTATAGCCTTTTCCATATTGTGTGATGGTGTATTCTCCAACATTGGTCGAGTGGTCTTTCATCCCTAGCAATTTTCCATATTCGTGATCGATGTATGCTAAAAATGAATTGAGGTCTATTTATGCTTCAGCAAGTAATGGTTTATGCTTAACATAAATTGTATGGTCGATAGTTTCCATGTGTATTGTTGTCCATAAAAACTATGTGAAGTGGACAATGTCATGTGAGTGGTCTGAAAATCTTTGGGTGGTTTGGTTTGGTTGGCAAATGATTTGGTTGAATGTGACCAAGGTGTAAAAAGAAGTGAAAGGCAAATTGCTCTTTCATTGACACGGACCAGAATGATAGCATAGATAGGGGTTGTTAGAACCAAGAGCCCCATTCATGCATTACGTCGTTGACCATGGGTTGTGTTAGAGAGGTAAACGAATCACTTTGACATTTAAGTGAGCTCAAAGTCCCTTGAGCAGGTGATATGATATATGAGGATAGGGTAACCCTTTTTGAGTAAGGATAATTTTGTCCCTTTTTATAGGAGACTCTGAGATGACTACAAGCCAAGTCCATGACTCTCTTCTTCTTCTTTTTTTTTTTTTTGCAGAGTGATCAATGTGGGAAGTCTACATAGAGATGTCATTTTGCTTTGTGGTCAATTGTGAAGCTGATCAATGTGGGAAGCTTCTAAGAGAGTGCTTGTTTGTAGCAAGCTTTAGTCATAGCCATCCTTCGAGGGAGTGGTCTATATTTTTGCTTTATATTTTTTTTGAGGATTTTGAATAGCTGTCCTTCGAGGGAGTAGTCTATTAGCTACAACAATGATAGTACAACTGTCCTTCGAGGGAGCAGTCTGTCTTTAGAGTTTGTGACCTTTTGATATTTTGACATCAATTTATTTTTGATAGAATTTTGAGTCATGGACAAGACTATAAAAGTTCAAGGGCTCCCTTTTATTAAGACAAAGCATTCCTACTTTATAAAAGGGTTACATAGGTTTGTTTAGGGGAATAGGGTTAAAAGGAATGATGATTAAGAGGATGGAGATTGCTCAAGGGATGAGCTCAAGTTAAATGTGAAGTGAATGAGTACTCGACTAACAGTAGAATGGTCGCAAATGCAAGGCATTAAGGGGCTCAGGTTCTGATAAGTCCTTGGTCCATGCTTGTGCATGATGATGTAAGGTCCGAGCCAATTTGGAGCAAACTTGTCTTTGTTTACTTCTTTCCAAATTGGTCACGTGTTGGGTGATGAGGTTGGTTCATATGTTGTTGGGTTGTTTGGATGGATGATGTTTGGTCATGGTTGGTTGATGTTTGACATGAAGTTGGTTGATGTGTTGTTGGATTGTTTGGTTGATGTCTAGTCGGTGCTTGGTTGATTGATATTTGGTCAATGGTCGGTTGAATGTTTGGTTGAGGTCAGTTGAGGTCATGATTAAAAGGTTGGTTGGTGTTTGGTCGAGGTTAGGTTGAGGCTTGGTCAATGTTCAGTTGAATGTTTGGTCAATGGTTGGTCGAGGCTGGTCGAGGTCATGATTAAAAGGTTGGTTGATGATTAGTCGAGGCTTGGTCAATGGTCAAAATAGTCAGTAGAAGGTCAAATTCCCCCAGTTGCTAGGGAGAATGTTTGACAAATTTAGTTGGGGAGGGGAAGATCCTAATCTGCCAGATTAGAGGTAGGAATCTCAAAATCATGGATGGTGATGAAGGCAAGGGTTGGTAATGATTTGATTAAAGTGGTTAATGGTTGGGGGTCATCAGGCTGGACCTCCATTGATTTTAAGGCTTGGATCAAAGTTTGATGATGTTGTGGAGAGTTTTGTATGAGATCATACAAAGACATCTTCATAGGGGTCGTGTAGTGAGGTTGTTTCACCACGGAGTCAAGGATTGTCCTTGAGGATGGTGGTTGAGATGTGCCCAAGATAGTAATCTTGGGTTTTGGTTGTGGTGAAGGCTTGGTAGATGGGGATATTGAAGGGATAGAAACATGTCTTTTCCCTTTATCCTTTTGGGTTGGTGGGTTAGTGGTCAAGTTGATTGTGTTGATTTTGAATAATGGGGTTAAAGGCAATGGAAGGACCATAGTCTTGTGTGGAGATCCTGATTTAGGTGATGATGTTTGTGAGGCATGTGATGGTGTCAAATATTTGGTAAAGGGGTAGTCAAGAGGATCCTTGATGAGAAGGGTATCTTTTTTTTGGTGTTGACGAATGACAGCTTTAAGAGCGCAACAATGCTCAGTGTCATGTCCTGGTGTGTGATGATAGTGACAAAATTTAGTGTTGTCGAACCAAGATGGCCTTGATCCGAGAGTTGATGAGTGTGAAGGTGAGGAGGTATGGGAAGCATGGGATGATGTTGAAGGTTTGTTGATAATATGGTCAAGAAGAAGGGTGTCTTTCTCCAAGCATTGGCGAATGACAACCTTGAGGGCACAACAATGCTCAGTTTCATGTCCCGGCGTGTGATGATATGCACAAACTGTAGTGTCATCGAACCAGGGCGGTTTTGGTCTGAGAGATTGGTATGGTGTAAGAGGTGGAAGATTGATGCGAGAAGACTACAATAATTGTCATAACAGCAAGGCATAAGAACCAGCCAATGGGTCTGTGTGTTTTGTTGTAGTAGGGGTTGATGACTTTTTTTTGGGAGGCATAGGAGGCATTAGTCATTTTGGAGGAAATATATGTTTAATGGGTAAAGGGGATAATGGAGGAAAGTTGCTTCTATGAGGCATGGGAGTAGGAAGCACTCCTATTAAGGTGGATGGATGTGGGCCCAAAATAAAGGGCAATGATGAAGGTGGGGGAGGAATTCTCTGGTGTGGTTTAGTGGCCTTCTTTAGTTTGGGTTGAGGGCCACTATTGTATGAGGAAGGATTAGATATGGGGCAAACACCAAGAGATTTAATCTCTTTTGGCATGGTGGATGCTTGCATGGGTTTGGGTTCAGATGTGGACGGAGGTGAGTGAGATGTAGCGATGTTAGGAAAAAGATAAGAGAAAACCATCACTAGGTCTTTCTTGGTCAAAGTGGGTGAAGAGACAAGGTCTTCACTTGGTGGAGAGGGAATAGGTGAATGTGGCTCCTCAAGTGAATAGAGGGTAGGGATAATCATGCCTTCTACTTGTGGTTGAGGAGTAGGAAAGGTTGGGTCCTCCATTGAAGGTGGGGCTAATGGCATTGGCATGGTCAAGGCATCCTCCAGTATAAGAGAGGTGGATGGAGAACTAAGAGGAGAAGAAGGCTCTTCTACCTGTGATGGATGAATAGGAGAAGAAAGCTCTTCTACCTGTGGAGGAGGTTGGTCAGGGACAAGAGGTGAGACCGTGTTGACCATGCGTATATCATGCTCTTGGGAGCTATCAGCCATGGTCTGGACATTGTTTTCATTAGGAGGATGGTTTGGAAAAGGTTGTTTGAAGATATCAATGTTTTGATTGGGTGGGGCATTCAGGTTGTCCAAAACAAGATCTCCCTTATCTATCATATCTTGGACAATGTTCTTGAAGGTTCAGCAGTTGTTTATGTCATGGCCTTGGACACGGTGATAGTGACAGAAGTTGTTTTCCCTATACCATGTAGGGAGAGATTTTGAAGGGTTGAATTGAGGTGGTCAGATTGGAGGGAGATTAAGGACCCCCTGATTGATGAGTTTTTCCAACACAGAAGCGTATGACTCTCCATTTGGAGTGTATTGATGCTGTATGTACCATTATTAGAATTGTTTTGTGATGCTTTGAGATGTTGAAGGTTGGGGTTGGTCAGTTGTTGTTGGGGATGGTGATCTAATGACCACAATGTTGGTCACTCCTTTGGACTTGGAGTGGGAAGAAGAAGGTCTAGAAGAAGAAGGGTCATCAGTTTTTGCATTGGTATTACACATTTTGACCTTATTTTCTTCAATAGCACGGAGTTCAAGCTTTTGAGCCATGGTGAAATCTTCGTCAAAAGTGCAAAATGTTTGAACCTGTAAGGTGGATCAGATGTGCTTGGCACATGCTCGGGAAAAGAGCTCGATGAGCTCAGGTTGAGGTAAAGGGAAGGAGATTTGGTTGATTAATCCTCTCCAATGGGTGACAAAATCAGCTATGGATTCATCATCAAATTGCCTGATATAGTAGAGGTCTATGATTGAGACTTTTTTGGTGATATTGATAGAAAAATGGTCAAGGAAAAGTTGGGCTAGCTGGGTGAATGAAAAGATAGAGTGACTGGCAAGGGAGCTGTACCAATCGAGGGCAGCACCAGAAAGTGACATGGGGAATGTGCGTAAAAGTAACACATCATCATGTGCTATCAAGTAACAAGCATATCTGAATGCTTGTAGATGTTGTTGTGGGTCTTCGTTACTCTAGAAATGAGAAAATTTAGGAATTTCCCACTGACTGGGATATGGCCGAATTGGGACGGAGGGATGGATGGGTTTGTTGCAAATTTGGTCATATAAAAAGACATTACTTGAACCAAAAATGGAAGCCTCAAGATTAGACATTTTTTCCATCAGCATCTTGATGAGATCGACTGATGGATTGGTGGGTGGAGCGCCCCCTAGGTTTTAGGACACTTGGAAGATGATAGAAGGGGCATATGACGTAGTCAATTGCACTTGTATGGGTGCAACATATTGATAACTAGTCATTGGGATAGAAGTGGAGGCCAAGGGTGGTTGCATTGTGAAAGTAGAAGGCATGACTAGGCTCAATGTTTCCATAGGTGGTTGGATAGTGACAACATTAGCCAATGGATGAGTGGCCACCTTGGTGTTGATGGGGGTGAGAGTAGGTGGGACAGAGACAACCAAATTTTGGAAAGGGGTAGAGGTTGGTTGAATAGTTTGTGGTTGATGGGGGGTTGAAACCCCAGTGGAAGTGGGCCTAGAGATAGAAGGAGAAGCCACACTTTGAAGGTTAGTCATGGTCGGGTTGATGGTCGAAGCAAAGGCCAGAGTGGTCATGGGTTGGGTAGCAGACGCTGTCGATATCATTGCCGCTTTAGTTAAGGAGGTTGGCATCTCATAAATTGGGTTGCCTGAAGAGTCTCACATTTGGCTTCTCATGAGATAATGTTAAAGGGCCTTGACATTGAGGTCAAGGAACCTTTTAAAGGCTTGGTCCCCTTCGGGGACAATAGATAGTTGGGTTGGGGTTGGTCGGGCAGGAGTATGTTTGGTCTCTGAATGATACTCCATTAAAGGACTAGTTATGGAAGGTGAAGGTGGAAGCGGTTGTTGCCTCGCTTGGTCAACAAAAGTCTTAGTTTGACTACGTGTCAAAACCATTCAAGGAAAAAAAGGGTCAGGTTCCAGAAACTATGTTTTTTCAATTTTAGAAACTCAGGATGTGGTTTTGGTAGAAAAAGGGTCGGGTTTTAAGACTAGTATTTTGAAAAAAAGACTGTGACAGTGACCGACGTCGATTGAAAAACTAATGTCAGTGAGAACAAATGGCCGATGTCAGTCAGATAATCGATGATGGCGATGACAAAAGGTTGCTGATGTCGGTGATAAAACAAATGTCAGTTACTATGTTTTCCAAAAACTCAGAGAATTTGAAAGTTTTTGGAAAGAAGAAAAATGTCCTCACTAGTTCAAAAAAATAGATAAGAACAAAAAAATAGATTGAGACAGGTAGACCCTAAGCATTAAATCCTAAGAATCAACTTTTAGAATCATGTTGGCTTATGCCTTAAAGTGTGTTTGGGAAGTTGGCTTGTAGAACGGGTCCTAGAAGAGGTAGTCTAAAGGTGGTTTTAGGTCAGTTTCGGTGCTCAAGATTTTGTGTTAGGTTCCGTACATGGCCTGGTGCTAAGGAGCAAGCTCCCCTCACTTCACAAGCCCAGTGATAAGCTGGTCTCACTTAGCCAAAATATACTTCCCCTAGAGATTATCCTTTGCCAGAGAACAGAGTGGGCTTTCCCCTTGGTATTGAAGTCTAAGTGGGATTGCCAAGATGGGTAACGCATCCATTGGGTGATGACATCCCAGTCGAGCCTTGTCTCAAGTGAGTTTAGATGTTTAATTTTGTGCAAGTGATTTGGTTGTGTAACATAAGTGGCCTAAAATTAATTCATGATGTGGTTTTAATTACTAGATGTGTGAACTAACTATGCATTGAGGAAGAAATGAGATGCAATGTATTTTAAGCCCAAATTGAAGTGTGCATTCGTATGTAAACAATGTGAGAAAGGGTTGAAGAATATGACTTTGACTAGTCTAAGATGCAAGAAAGAAAGAAGGGTTCTTTTTAACCTTGCTTATGGTGTCTTTTGGAAGAGAGAGAAGAAAGAGATGCAAGGAGAGACCTAATGCACCTATATGAATAGTTTGTTTTTTAGAAGAAAAAGAGTATGAACCCAAGGAGAATTCTTAGGGTCCCACCAGGCGTACTAGAATGTTTCTATCGAATTTTCACTTTTCACATTCAAAAGGAAATGAGAAACTAAGATAAGATGGTCAAGGGTTTGTACGTACCTAGATGAAGTCTTGCACACCAAATTCAGATGACTGAAGGAACTCCTCTTTGGTTGTGGAGGATGACACCTATAGAAGAAAGAGACTAAAACACAAAAGTTGTTAGATGGCTAGAAAGTGGACTGCCAAGCAAAAGCTTGGTCTTAGAAGTGCAAAGACTTCTTGGAGGATGACAGTCCACTGATAAAAAGCAAAATAAAGTCAAAAATAGAAATGATAAAGACAAAAATAAAAGAAATGAAAGCAAATGCGTCCCTGTATGGGGTAAGCTATCTTCTATAGTCACTGACGTTAGTGCTTCTATCGGCATCGGTAGGTCAAGATCACTGATGTCAGTTAGTCTACCGATGTCGGTAGGGGCAATGGGCCTAGTGGCCGGCATCGGTTGGGGCAATGGCCTGGGACAAGTTTTAGGTCTGTCTGGTCAATCAAGATGGTTTTGGGGAGGTCTGTGGGAGTCTCAGAGTCTATGCTGGGTTGATTAGATAGAGAGTATGGTCTGAAAAGGGACTGAATGAGTGACAGAGGCAAAAGGGGAAGACAAGGGTGAGAGAAGGCTCCCAGAGAATAGGTTGGGTTGTGGTCTGGTTGATAGTCTGGTTGATGATGTTAAGAAGAAGTAGTAACTAGAAAACTAATTACTAACATAGTCTCAATAATTGAAATGAAAACATAGAAGAAATACTTACCTGTGGCTTGCTACAGAAAGAGTGTAGCAGAATGGTTGTTGATGTTGCTAAATGTAGAAGACTACTTGCAGAGTGGAGTCACTAATGCAGATTACCTGTACTTTGTGATGCTTGTTGTGCCTGAGAGAGAAAGGGAGAAAGGTCGAAGGATTGGAAAGATTGGCGGATTGAAGATTGAGAAGTCGGATTGTTGAAGATGGAAGATTGTTGAAGATTGAAGATCGGATTGGGAAAAACTGAAGATTGAAGATCCTGCATTCAGGGTGCTGAATTTAGTTTTAAAGGAAATCGATGCTGGCAATACCGCTGACATTGGCCGACTACTGACCAACGTTGGCAGTGAAAAAATAGGAAAAAGGGCTAAAAATAGCCTTTTGTCTGTTCTTCCTTCTGCCGAGGTCAACTGGTCATGGAAAAATGGTCGAAGGTGGGTTAAATGAGACAAGAGGATGAATGGGAGAATGAAATGGGGTCTTAAGTCATTTAAGACTTGGCATGGGGTAGGGGAGGCCATCCAAGGAAGGGTATCCTAGGAGGGGTGAGGTGTCAAGGAGAGAGAGAAGGAATTATTAATTTAAAATAGATAATCATTTTAAATTAATAAGACATAGGTTAGGCATGGTTAGAAGTTAGAAAGGGACCAAGGGGGGAGGATGACCAAGGAGTAGACATGATTTCAGTGTCTAAAAACGTCAAACCCATGACCTTAACCTTAGTTTATTCTTTCTTCTAAATGTAATTAGCAAAAAATATAGAGAAACATCAAGAACTAGTTAGAATTGTTTTTCCTTGTAGAGGAATTGTAACCCATATCCCAAGAAGAGAAGAGGAAAACCACTATGCATCAGAGATACAATGACATAGTCATGATCCAGATGGTAGGCATTTACCATGTGATAGCCAAACTAGAGAAAATACATTGTATCGATGTCCTTGCTCCTATTTTTTTAGATTGTATAATATATGGGGAATGAATCATTTAGGAAGGAAGTGAAAAAATGTTTCATACATCACCCCCATGGCTTTAGAGACCTACTACAAGCTTCCTTTACCTCATATCGATATCCCATCCTTGAGAGATTGGACTAACACTCAGGACCTGGATTTAGTTTTCACACCTTGGTTAATCCAAGACTCATATGTTTTTAGATCCCCTGATGGAAAAATTCCTATTATCCAATTTAGGGAATTCACTAGGATAACCATGACCTTGTTAAATAGAGACTTTGGTGCCCATTACACTACTTATGTGAGTAATATTTGGGTATCTTATGTTTACTTTATGCTAGAAAATAAGTTAATCCTTCATATAGGAGACTTGATAAGTTTTTTCCTAGATAAACAATTCACATCTATTAAAAGGACTTCCAAGCAATTCTTTTTGACGTCTTATCTCTTTGATTCACTCTTGGATTTTGTAACCTTCCCTATCATTAGGAATTAGTCTCCTGATGGTAGGACCATAATCTCTCACCACTACTCTAAATTTCATATATTCAAATATAGGAACCATCTATAATTTATCTATGATGGTGTTTTTCCAACCATTTATGAGGTAATCACTGGCATCCCTATGCCAAGACTCCATCCTATCATCAAAAAGCAAGTATAAAATATGGGGGATGTATGGTTCTACCTAGATTACACCATGATGAGGATAGAGGGGATCCTAACCTAGCCTTATCAATTACCCATTCATGTCCCCAATAAGATTGTAGAGTAGGAGATTACCTCTCAAATTATCTAGGGTGTGGATAAGACATGTAAAGAGAAAAAGAAATCTCAAATCTACCCCTTCCCGTTAGACATTGGCAAATTCATAATAAAATATTGGAAGCAATTGGAGGTCATGGTAGTGCATAGGAATTCTTTTGATTTTTAGTTAGATGACCTCAAGATGTGGGACCCTAATAACATAGTGATCAACCATAACCAAGATAGGAAGGTCCTAAAGATTGAGTATGGAAATCAGCTAGGTGTGGGTGATGACATTTATACACAAGCTAGAAACTTTGAACAAGTACTTTCTAGAATCAAAGGTCACAACATCCAATTGGATCATAGGTTGATCAGTAAAAACAATCCCTCAAGGGAAAGATCAAAACTACACCCTCTACATTATCACTTATTACCAAGTCCATCTAGGTAGGCCCATCAAGAACCACAAAGAGGATGGTCCTTTAAGCCCCAACAAGGAGAACTAGTAGAATAACCCCAGGTTGGGCAACATGAAGATATCAAAGGAAAAGGAAAAGATTTGATTGGGGAACCAAATATGGAACATAGACTTAGATAGGGCCCTCTACCCTCAACGTCCCCACAAATACCCTCTTCCCCAGTGGAGTTCATTGGCATGGTGTCTCTTTAAGCAGGTGAGACATTAGAAGGTACCCTTGTTGACATAGTAGTGGCATATGGTTTTGATAGGGAGGAGGATCCCTCCAATATATAAAGTAAAGAACTAACACCTCTAGATGGGGAGAATAAAAAGTTAGAATTGGCTTTGGAGCCTCTTACACCTAGGAAGAATCCTAGGTTGACCTTTACTTACCCTACTAGTGAAGTAAACCTTTTCAATGATGAGAACCCAATCCATAGACCAGTCATCACTGACTGGTTTGTTTACAGGAAGCTACAAAAGATCCCATTTCTCTCTCCATCATGGGCCTTGACATGATTTAGTTTGGCTGTGCATGATGAAATCAATCCATGGATTTAAGATGTTGTAGACAAGTAGGTAAAAAGAAAGATCCAGGTCCTTCATGCTAAGGAAGGCCATAAGTTAGACACACCTAAAACCTCTGGGAGTGAAATTCTAAAAGTTACTAAATAGTCACAATTTAATAATCCTAATGTAAAGGTCTAATTTAAATAAGATGCAGTAGGACTAAAAATAGTTACCATAAATAATGCTATGATTAGACAAGAAGAGTTCATCTTCCAAAAGGTTGAACCATTCACTAGGTTAACCCCTATTAGAGGGAAGGAAACTGGAAAAGCCACCATCCATGGGGAGGATGTAGAAAGCTTGATTGAGTACCATTCCCAACAAGCTAAGTCATGTATCCAAGGATTTTAAGACTTAGATCAAAAAAAGGAAAGTTTATAGACTCAGGCAATCATCTCAGTGCCTAATATAATAATGAAAATGCTTGAAAATTCATTTCATGAAATGTTCAAATCATTAAAGTCCTTGAGGTCAAGGTAGAGTGTACTTGAAAACCAATTCTTGGTGACCAATCAACTAAATGTTTAATGGTATGTGTTTGAGAGTAAAATTGCTCGGCTTTTTAAAATCCAAATCAAGAAGCAAATTCCCAATTTCAAGGCTATCAACAGGGGGCACCTTACTTCCAGCTTTGGAATTATAGGAGACAAGATCTAGACATTAAACACATGGAAATCCAAAGATGAAGATCTTATTAAATAAGGAAAGGGACTCATCACCAAAATTCAAAAACTCCTAGGAACTATGCTCAAGGATCCTATCCAACCCACTGCCCTTGGAATAATTAGTGATGAAGAATTACAACATAGAGCTATTTTGGTGACTCAAGAGATCAAAGGAAAGGTTCAAGGCCAATCAAGCCTAGAAAACACTAAGATACTAGGGTTGATCTACAGTGCAAGGTAGAGAATCAATGAAGTGAGGAGCATCAGGGAGGCCTTGGATAGGTATGATAAGGATTTTGATGAGTTGGCAGATCAAGAAGTAGAATGCATCACCAAGCCTACAATGAACTTAAGCATAATTGATGAGCATTATGCACAAGTAATGATTATCCTTTAATAGTAAGCGTCCCCACCTCCAAGTTAGGAATCTTTTAATTTTGGCTTACCATGAAGAGCCTATTTTGTAAAGGCACATGCTAGTTTGTTGGCATGATTGCCTCTAGGTCAGTAAGATTATGAAAGATATTTGTATTATAGTTTTAACAAATATAGTTGTCTTTTGTACACATGTAGGTGTGAAAATTGACTGGTATACTACCCAATTTCCTATAAAAGGGACATGTATTACCAATTGCAAAGGGAGCGACTTTGAACTATTTTTTAAACCATGGTTTTAAGAAATTAATATAAAGGGATCAAGGAATTCAACAAGAATTATTTGATTTAATGTGTTTCAATTGCTAAAGTTTCTCAATTTCTTGTTTGAGTGTAAACATGAATAGTTTCTAAAAATACTAAGTAGATCATTAATTACAATGTTGCTAACTTGTGTAATGCTAGGTTAGTGGAATGAAATTGGGTTTACCTCACTTTATTTATTTTGTAACATAGATGTGAATTGGTTATCAAAATGTGGTGTAAAACCTAAAAGTAAATTCAAATTCTTACCTGTATCATCATCCTGTCTTCAAAATTAGGCATGTTTTGTAGTGGGATGTGAGCTTAGGCTACTTCACACTATATAATAGTTAAGATAACTCTTGGTAATTCTAGAAATTTTGTCAATATGTTTATAATCAGGGTTCAGAAATCACTATTTATTTCTTACTCTACCCTTCTTTTTTCCCCTTTTTGTAGTGATTCACTTTAGTATAAATCATTGTTCATAATAATTTAACATAGTCGGTAGTTTGGATCTAGGTCTATTTGTTGAAATTAGTACTAAAAACCAAGATGGCCCCTAACCATCAAAATATATAAGTATTACATAATAGTCCATGTTGCTTTACCATTATTTTCACCATAAGCACCTTAATTTCCAAATACTTGTAACTCATGCCTTGAATCTTTAGATTCTAAAATGAGAAGTGTTCTTTAAACACTAGAGAGCACATGTGGTTCATTTAAAAGCATCAATAAGCTACTATATCTAAAGCCTACCCAATAACATATCAAATGTTATTGAAATAGGTACTACTATGAATATGGTGGCCATATGTGTAGGTACAACCTATAATGGAATTAAAATCTCCCTAATGGAACTCTAGACATGGCCACTAAAGCCCCAAATAATTGTATCTATCATTGAATTATCTTACTCTAAATAACCCAAGTGGTATATAAGTGTGATAGTACACATGTTACCACTTGAACCATTATCAACTAAGACTCTAAATAAGATTATGATCAATGTACACTTGTAAATAGAGTACATAGAAATATATGTCATCGTCAACTATCTCATGCTCTGAAAAAGTGATGAGAGGTCTAGCTGACACTATAGTATGATACACCCTAATGATATTATGTAGAGGATATGGATCCACTATATGGTCTAATAATATAATGGTGGTAGATGTGCTTGATATGTATAATTAACACCTAAAGTTTCCATTGTATCATTATATGTATGTTTTTGAAATAGATCTAAAAGTTTTTTTAATGTTTTTATTTCCATTGGTTATGTTTTAGGTGCCTCTATAGGAGTGCTGACATCAATGATATTAGTTTATATGAAATATTGTATCTTATGTGTCAATCTAATGCATATTTTTATAATATGGCCTAGTACTTTGTGATAGTCATAGAATTATTTGGAATCATATTTCTTTGTAAGAGCCTAGTTGTATCAACCTCTTTGATGGGAGGGATAGATATGTCATTTCATTCCAAGATTTTTTGTATAACCCATGATGGTGACTAAGGAAGAGTCATAAAAGGTCTACTTGGACGTGTTAAAAACCCATGCAAGGAAGTGTCTATAAAGTTACATTAACTATCATTTTTTGAATTATTCTTGTTCTCATTGGGTTTCACCTTGTATGAAGGCTTATGAAAACTCTTAGTAATTGAATCTGATCCACTTGGGTATTTTAGTTTTCCCATGGAGAGAATCTTGATTTCATGTTCTTTCACTATATGGCAAATATATATGAACGATGGAAACTTATTGAATAGGATATCTTCATCTAATGATGGTAACAAACTCTATTTGAATATGTCTTAGAGTTTTCTATCTGCCATGGGGCTAATCATCCTTGCTAATATAATTTTATAGCACAAGACATATTTAACAATTATCTCATTCTTTTTTTTTTGATTTGTGAAAATTGAGCATAAGAAACCTTATCATTGATGTTGATTGAAAAGTGTGCCAAAAACATATCTGCTAGTGGATTTAATGTTGTGATGGACTAAGTATGAATATCATAAAACCATTGTAATGCATAGTCCTTTAAAATGTGAGGGAAAAACTCAATAAGGAGAAAATCATTGGACACATAGTCCAAACATGCTACATGGAAATATCATAGATGGTGCTCTGGGTCACTATTATCATCATATAAATTAATCTTGGATGACACAAATCTAGATGGAAATGAAGTTTCTAATATATGTTGTGCCAAAGGTGTATGTAAAATAACATGAGAATCCAAGGCATGAGATGATCTAATGGAGCCCTACTAAAGATGTAACACCTTAGCATGCATATCATAGATCTCATGTATAAGTGATTATACATTTGGAGAAGAGGAATTCATAATAGCTAGAGGATGTGTTTCCATTGTTTAAGGTTTCCAAGTTAGAATAGGTTATTGTAGATCTAAGTTACCCCCATAAGAGGTGTAACAATATTGGCATCTGGGGGAGTAGAAGATTAACCATTATTGGATTTGTTATTTATTTTCATTATGTATTATAGAATCTATGCATGATCATGGGGTTGTTCCCAAATTACATCTCTTAAACTCTATAAAATCTCATCCTTATTGATTATAATATTTTCATTATAAAGTGGGGGGAGTGTGTCCTAATTCCCATATTGTGTATCATTTCGATCTTGATTATATTTTTCATGTTCTGATGTCGTATCATTAAATTAAAAATAATAAGGATGTGAAGGATCAATGAGGGGGTTTTTGTTTCATATTTTTTCCATGACATAGGATCAAATGGAAGGAATTTGGGTATGCTCAATAGGGTTACCACTAAGCCTATAACTTCTTCATAAGGGAAGAGATACAACTTTTTTATATGCATATAGTAAACAAAATGAAAGAGGGATGATATAATAGAATATATTAAATACAAAAATACTATCATGACCAAGGAAAATATGAAAAAGAAGGATACATACCCTAAGAGAATCTAGGTCTAGGGTTTTGAGTAGTACTCAAAGTAAGTTAGGTTTACCAAATGATTTAACTTTTAAGGACTTAGTGTAAGTAAATCCTAAGTTGTTAAAGGGTTGAAACATTAAATAAGGGGATAAATATGTAATAAATTTATCCATTTATTTGTACAATAATTAACCTAATTGATAATTCAAAAAATAATAATGAATGACACAAATAATTACTTACCTAGAAAATGACTGACACAGATGATTTGGGGGTTGAAAACTAGTGTAAAATACTATCTGAGTTATGTAAGTATGAGCCAAGTGTCATAAACCCTATTGGATAATAGTATTATACATTGCATAGTATCTCATTACTCTAGTGTCCTCCTTGTTGTGTAGTATCAATTGTGTATAAAATTATGTGATATTCTAGGTGCACCTCTAGCTAAGTCTGATCTATTTGTGCCTATGTGGACATGTCATGATTCACCTTTTGTGTGCTATTTTTTATTTATTTATGAGAAAAACCTAGAATTCCAAGTTGTTAGGGTATTTTAAGAGAAAAAGTGACAAAAGTGTGATTTTATATGGGTAATATATACATCCTCAACATGCCATTATGTTGAGATTTGCTTATATACCAATACCTCGAGAAGGGATCAGGACCGATGTGTTTCTCCCAATATAAATGTTGGTGAAAGTACAAGTGAACGTAAATATTAGTGTCAAATTGATTTATTTGAGTGAGGATTGAGACTATATATTTATGTAATCTTAGCTTAGGATGGTTTAATATGACTATATGTAGTAGGGAAAAATAGGGATAAATGACCTTGGTTGTGCACTAATTGTTCTGATCTTGTTTATGTGTATTTGTGTTTTTTTCCATCTAGTGGGTAAAGGGATAAAATTCATATTTATACTAATTTAGTGTTTATGTGGAATGTTAATTAGGTCTAGGATAACTCTAGGTGTATTAGTAATTAAAAACATATCTATTTGGGTTAAAATTAGGCAAGGGACACTAGTGTTGTCCCTTAGTCACTAGTGCAATGTGTTAGTATCCAAAGAATCATGATAGTGTCTAGATGGTAGAACCCAGATAACTAGGGGTTTGGATCCCTATTGGAAGGTCTAGGAGTGATTTTTTAATATATATTAATGTGTAATACTTTCACAAAATCTCGATAATAGATGAAAGGGGCCCTAAGTTAGGTCTATGGCTAAGATAGGGATAGGGTGGTTTCAAGTAACACACATTACACTAAAATAACATTTTATATGACTACATTTATTTAAATAATAATAATTTATAAATTTAATAAATTTCTTACTACATTAAAAAAATTATTTCATTCACAAAAATAATATTAATAATAAAAATAGAATATGTGATTATATATATAATAAAATAAAATAAAATTGAAGGGGAAAAGGGTCATAATAAAGGTCAAAGTAATTCCCCCTAGTGGATTGTATCCTATTAAATATAGTGTATGGAAAAAAGTATCTTCCCTACACCCCCTACCAATAAAATACCAATACAATATAGTACGAATAATATAGAATCAAAACTACATTGGGTAGGTTAATCCAGTACATGGAAAATAATTGTGAAATAAATTATATCAACTTGGTTAATACATTAGAATATAGAGAAGCTAAAAATTTCTAATATAAAGTATATATATAGGTAAGTCAAAAGGAGACACAGAGGAGGTAAGATTTATAGTGATGAAGATACGAAAATTTAGTATGAAAACATCTCTTACAAAGTACCATGATATGATCCCACCTCATTCTCAATTCACTCTTTAAGGTGTGCACTTGGGGAGATTGATGGATCGATGATTATCTATAGGAAAAAACATCAATAAAGTGATAAATGAAACATATCATATATATAAAATAATAAAATATAATAATAAGTAAGATAAACCAATTCCATATAAATAAATTTTGTATAGCTTGATTTCCTACTTCAAAGAATTTGTGATTGATAGTATTCTAGAAGAAATAATCATCATGGTAATGTTATGGATAGTTATCATAGACAATAATAATATCTTTAATGATTGATATTTATGGTTTATATGTATTTTGTATTGAAAATGACACCAGAAACCCAAAGAGGTATAAGAATATCTACAACTTTTAATGCATGAAAAAGAAATTGAGAAGAGATGTTATTCATTATGTTATAATTGGTGACATTATTTTTATTATATCATTTTATGTTCATTTACTAATATGTTTATGTCATGAGATATTTAAGATTTATTATAAGAGGTTCAAAATAGATATTTTGGTGGTGTAGACATAAATTTTGACACAAGTACTTAAAAATACTAATTATTGACACATCCTAAACCACATAACTTGCACAAAAATACATGACTCTTATTACCATTATTCTAATTCATTTATAATAAGTAGGTTTGAAACTCTATTTTTCATTATCATTAGATATAATATTTTAATGTCAAATACTCAATCTTCTTAAAATGACCTTGAAACTATTTCCAGTAAAGGGTAATTATCATTAATACTTATAGATAATTTTGTGATAGTAAGATAGGAGTGATCTATATTCCTATCCACTTAGGTTGGCTACATACAATTACAAATAATGGATAGTTTCCTAAATTCAAATCATTATTTTAGGTCTTCCCACACTTTTCATAACATAGGAAACTATCAAAAGGTTTTCCTATATATACACATCAAAGGACACTCATTTTACCAACTTAGCATTCAGTTATCTCAAGCATTCACACTATTAAACATTGAGAAAATCTTCCATATTATTGAAAGAATGAGCAGGAGATACATAGGATCCATAAGATCAATCTAGGAGAAAGAACCCACAACAAATAACCCACAAATAATATCAGAGAATAAAATAAATTTCTCACACCTAAAAATTAGGTGATAATCCTATAAATTCTCTGTATTCTCTCATTAATCTCTCGTTATTTTCTCATAGATTGTAAATTATTTATAATACAAATAGTTTATTTCATGACAACAAACTATTTTTAGTGATTATAAAATAGAGAAAACAAACTATTTGTTTTCACATACTACGAACAAATATATTGTTGAGAGATTCTCAACAATAAAAAAAAATAACCTAGGTAAATAAAATTAACCCTAGGTAATAAATAACTTACCCTATTAACCCTAGGTAAGCTTAAATATTCATTATTCTAACACCCTCCCTTAAGCGAAACATAGGGATAATGACAAACAAATATGGGTCCCAGCTACTAGGCCTGATAAGGTACCCATGTACAAACCAATCAAAATATATGAAAAATAAAGGAAGGAAGGAAGGAAGGAAGGAAGGACTTCATGGGAAATCCCCCCAAGGACAACTTCCTTCACCCCAAGCATCACTCACAACTAAAGATAATGAGGAGAAGCCAAATGTTTAGTAAAGATGTCTACAATTTGTTCAGCTGTAGGCACAAACTCCAAAGAAAGAACTCCATCTTGAATAAGATGTTGAATGAAGTGCATGTGAATCTCAATGTGTTTTATTTATTGATGCTCAATAGGATTGCATGAAATAACAATCACACATTGGTTGTCACACCAAAGAGTAGTAGGACCCTGTTGTGTGAATCCAAACTTTGTAAGTAACTATCGAAGCCAAAGTGTCTCCTAACTAGCTTTGATAGCACCTCGATACTCAGCCTCAGTAGAGGACAATGCAATGGTAGTTTGCTTTTTGCATGCCCAAGCAACTAGACCTAAACCAAGTGTGAAATCAAATCCACAAGTGGACTTACACGTGTCAACATCACCAACCCAATTAGAGTCAATGTATCCAACAAGATGTGTAGAACTCTGTGGTGTGTAATGTATACCAAAGTGAGTAGTGCCCTGAATGTAGTGCAAAATATGCTTGGCTGCTTGCCAATGACTCTCATGAGGCTCATGTAAGAATTGAGAGATAAGTTTCATAGAAAATGTGATGTCGGGATGGGTATGAGTCAGGTATAAAAGACTACCTACAAGTTGCCTATACAAAGTGGAATCAACAAGAGGATTTGTACAAGTGGCAATCAACACAATACCTAACTAATATGGAGTGAGGGTAGGCTTACAATCAGCCATGCCAAATCAATGAAGAAGATATGTCGCATACTTCTGCTATCTAATAGAGATGCCCTCAAAAGACTATAAAACTTGAAGACCAAGAAAATAATGTAGAAGTCCCAGATCTGTCATATCAAACCTATCTGCCAACTTGTCCTTGATGTCATGTATCAAGGAATCTGAACTGCTAGTGAGGATGAGATCATCAACATACAAAACCAATATGACAAGCTCATCACCTTACTTCAAGATGTATACATTGTGATCTGACTCATAATGTATAAAACCAAAACTCAAAAGAAAACTATCCATCTTCTCGTACCAAGCTCTAGGAGCTTGTTTGAGGCCATAAAGAGAACGACAAAGTCTACAAACCAATGATGAATCTTGCACAAATCCTGGAGGCTACTCCATATAGATCTCCTCATGGAGATCGCCATGAAAGAAAGCACTCTTCACATCCATCTAAAAAATTGACCAAGAATGTGAAGCAGCAAGAGAGAGTACAAGTTGAATAGAATCCATCTTAGCTACAGGGGAAAAGGTCTCAGAGTAATCAACCCATTCAACCTATGAAAAACCCTTAGCTACTAATCTAGATTTGTACTTATCTACTTATCCATCTACAACATATTTGGTCCTATAGACCCATTTACATTTTACAAGGTTTCTTCCCTTAGGAAGAGGGACAAGATCCCAAGTATCATTCTTCATCAATGAAGAATACTCATCATACATAGCAACATCCCACTCAAGTATACCAATAGCCTCAAAAAAAAGTAGTGGATCATCTATATAAGCTTGTCCCAAAAGAGCAACACCAGATGTCTGTGAGCGAGTGTGACGAGAATCAGATGGATCACCAACAAAAGAACCAGCTGCTTGTAGAGTGTTCTTTGCCCACTTGGGCAAAGGTGGTGAAGAAGATGGTTGTGGTGGCTGAACAAGTGCAACATCATCATCATTAACAATAGAAAGCAAATCCTCACTATCCTCGGTAGAAGGAGGGGGAGAAGAAGAACTAGATGTACACTCATGTGGAGTGGGTAGCTCATCAACCTAAACATCCCATCAAAACAACACATCATGTGTGACAGGATCAAAAAGACAGTAGGCTTTTACATCTTCAAAATAGCCAACAAAAATGAGTGGTTGGCTTTTCTTCTCTAATGCTTTATGTTTGTCATCAGGAATAAATGCCCATGCTTGACTCCCAAAGATGCAAAAATCTAAAATATCAGGCTTGATCCCAGACCAAGCTTCTTTTGGTGTCATATTTTTCACAGCTTTATGAGGCATATCGTTTTGTATGTAGTTTGCACAATTTACAGCTTCAGCCCAATATTGTGGACCCAAATTTTTAGTGAATCATAAAATTAGCCATCTCTTTCAATGTTTGATTCTTCCTCTCTATTACACCATTTTGTTGAGGAGTGTGTGGTACATTGAATTGGTGATGTATCCCATGCTCAATACAAAAATCATAGAAAGCATTACTATCATATTCCCCCCCCATTGTCAATGTGTATCTTATTAAGAGGAAGAGATGATTATTTTTCAACAAAGGTTTTGAAAGCCTTAAAAGTTTCAAAAACTTCACTTTTCAACTTGATAAAATATACCCAAGTTTTACGAGTGAAATCATCAATGAATGTGAGTGCATATTCAGCCCCTGAAAAATAATGAGTTGGAAAAGTCATCAAATCACTATGAACCAACCCTAAGGGTGCATTTCCACATGTGGCCTTACCAACTAGAAATGGATCTTGGTGTTGTTTACCAACTAGACAACCAAGACACACCCCATCAATACATGAGACCTTAGGAAGGCCTTTTACAAGATGTTTTGTACTCATTTGTTGCATATATCCATTACTCAAATGTCCTAATCTCTCATGCCACAATTTTTTGAGATTATTACGATGTGCTATAAGTGAAGAACCAGAAGACATAAAAGACTCAAACTTATCAAAAGTATAGAGTCTTGCAGTATGGTCTGTACTTGTAACAACTATCTCACTAGGATCATTACATTCTCTTATTACAACATTATGTGAAGTAAACTCCATAGTTTTACCAGTACCAAAATTACATATTTGATATACAAAGAGAATATTAGAAGAGATTTGGGCTATAAGCAATACATTGTTAAAACATCCATCTTATTTATCAACAGTACCAGATCCCAAAACTTCAATCTGTGAGGAGTTACCCATAACAATATGTGATGTGCTGCAATTTGTAAGAGAAGAAAATAGATCTTTATAATGTTTGAGATGGTGAGAAGCACCTGAGTCAAAAATCCACTGATCATGACATGAAGATATAGCCCTGGCTGAAAGTGTTTTCCCTTTTCCTACAGGAGAAGTAGAAGGAGATGGAGATGGAATGGAAATTTTGTGTTGTCTGACCTCTGCCTCTAATGCTTCCATCTTCTTAAAACATATACTTTCATCATGATTAGGACCACCACAAAAATTACATGGACCAAATGTTTTCTTCTTTTGCTTAAAGGACTTTTTGGTCTTAGTAGATTTAGAATGATGAGGTGTTTGGGTGGTGGACTCTAGAGGGTTATTTGAAGGTGCTTGCTTTTGTTTAAACTTAGGTGAAAGTTTTCCTTTAGAAGAATTAGCAACTAGAGCATGACTAGGACCAGGTAGAGCATCTAAGGCCATTAATTTTGTTTGCTCCCTAGTCAATCTTTCACAAAAAACTTCAAAGGAAGGCCATTTGAATTCATCACCTAATGTATCCATCATAGTATAAAAAGCAGAGGAAAAAAAACTATATGGTCCTTTCAAATTTGATAAAATCATGAAAATGCACTCCTGACCACTTTTATCCTTGTCACCAACTTTCAACTATGACCTTATAAATTTGAATTTTTCCAAGAATTCATCTATTGAAGGGAAATTTGATGGAGAGAGAGTACTCAATTTTGCATCTAATTGCAAAATTTTAAACTCATTAACTTTGCCAAATAGGTTTTTAAATGTTTCCCATACCTCTTTTAGCGTAGTAGCATCTACAATGTGAAATTGAAGATTATCTGAGACGTTGAGGCAAATCAATCCAAGAGCCTCATCCTGCTTACAACCATATGCATATTTGTCTTTTTCAGTGGTGAATGTTGCAGGTGTTGTTTTAGAAAAAAATCTCCATAAGCCTTTTTATTGAAGGAGTTGTTGCATTTTTAGCTTCCAAACATGGTAATTTGTATAATTTAGGGGTTCAAACAATCGGGATTCCATTCCTGAGGAAGACAATGATGTTGACAAGAACAACCTAGACATTCATTTTTCCTCAAAAAAACACCCCTCCCGTTACAATTTAACGTCTCCTGATGAAAAAAATTTAGTTTTAGCTTATACAAAAGTAAAAAAAATGGTTTTATGCAAAAAAAAATGTAGGGGGATTTGACCCCAAGACTTCCTACAAATTTTTAACAAAATACCTCTAGCCACTTTAGCAAAGTCAAATTTGTACTTTTAAAGCTAGAGACTTGCATTTAAACCACTAAAAATTAAAAAAAATTAATAAAAAATAATCCAAAATGACTCACACATGTGAGATAACTACTGAATAATCTTTGCCTTTATCAAAAATAAACTCTTTTTCTAGCAAGGCATGGTGATCAGGGAAATTTTTGAGAAATTTTGTAAACACTAGCCAAGGAAAAACACCTCTCAGCAAATGCAGAATGGCTCCACTGGATCTGCCCAACAGACTGTATGTCCTAGTTCAAATACATCCTTCTCAACTGGAAATGAAATCTTGAGAAGTCTACTAACACATAAAATTATCTTATTTTGATTTTATGTAGCATAAGGCGTTCAAAAATGAGAAGACCGTACGGCTATGCTGCAGACCACAAAATAGATTTTAAATTCCGGTTGTAACCTTCCAAAGCTCTGTACAGCCTAGTCCAAATTTGTCCTAATTTATATGTAATGAAATATATAATAGTTAGCTTTCACGAACAGGTCTTATATTTCAAAAAAGTCAATTGTACAATCTGCCACATCAGAAAAACATACAGGTACTGCAGTCTACCAAAAGGAACCAGTCAGCAGGTTTTTGAAGGAAAGAGCTGTACAGCCAGCATGAAATGAAAAAAATAAAATTGAAATGGATTCCTAACTTTATTTTATACACCCCTATGAAAAAAAATCTGACTTTGGAAATCTATACGGTCATTAATGAGCATAAAGTATAGAATTTTCCAAAAGAAACTTGTAAACAAGAACCAAAATTTGAGAGAATAACAAATATCTGTAACACATCAATAAAATAATGTTTTTGAATGTGTTAATAGATGAAAAAATTATAGGGAAAAGGATCTTCAACTGGAACTCCAAGCTCTGATACCATGAAATAATGAGCAAGAGATACACAGGATCCACAAGATCAATATAGGAGAAAGAACCCACAACAAATAACCTACAAATAATATCAGATAATAAAATAAATTTCTCTCACCTAAAAATTAGGTGATAATCCTATAAATTCTCTATATTATCTCATTAATCTCTTGTTATTTTCTCATATATTGTAAATTATTTATAATACAAATAGTTTGTTTCATGACAACAAACTATTTGTAGTGATTACGAAATAGAGAAAACAAACTATTTGTTTTCACATACTACGAACAAATATATTGTTGAGAGATTCTCAAAAATAAAACAAATTAACCCAAGGTAAATAAAATTAACCCTAGGTAATAAATAACTTACCCTATTAACCCTTGGTAAGCTTAAATATTCATTATTCTAACAATTATCTCTAAATTTAAAAACCATTCATAAGGATAAATCATAACCCAAGTCAA
>JARHVA010009606.1:0-115000 GCA_037957365.1 Torreya grandis | reverse complement strand
GTATTTGAGGATGTCCTTAGTGTGCCATAAATATCAAATAAACTTCTCTCTATCTACCAAATCATCCACTTTGATATTGGTAGGAAAGTTGAGTTCACACCTGATTCTATTTCAATTAAAAAAATTGGAGGATAATGCCTTAGTTGTAGTGGGAAAAGTTGACAATAATACTTAGATTTATTCATTCTCCCACTTTGTGCCTCAGTATTCATCTACGACTTTGCTCTCATACAATAATTTAGTGAGCAATCTATGGCATGAGCAGTTTGGTCATCTAAACTACCCTTATTTACAATAGCTTAGTCAACGGGAGATGGTCACAAGACTTCCATAGATTTAGTTTTCAGGGGGTGTATGTCATGGTTATGCCTTAGGCAAACATCCAAAGGATAAGTTTGATAAAGGGAAGACTTATAGGGATATACCAATCCTAAAACTTGTTCATAGTGATTTAGTAGGTCCATTACCTACTTTATCTTTTAGTAAAACCTATTATGTTCTCACATTTATTGATGACTATTCTAAATATACTTGGGTTTATTTTTTAAAACACAAGAATGATGTACTTGATATATTTGTAGAGTTCAAAGCTCTAGTAGAGAAACAATCTAGGAAGTATGTCAAGATCCTCTACATAGATAATGGGAGGGAATATGTGAACAAAAAGTTTGAATAATTATGTGTTCTTGAAGGAATTGATCTGCAACATTTAGTTGCATACACACCTTAGTAGAATGGTGTAGTAGAGAGGAAGAATAGATTCTTAAAATAGATGGCAAGTTGTATGATTCATGTAAAATGATTAGTACCTAAGTACTAGGTGGAAGAGATTAATTATGCTGCATATATATAGAATAGGGTTACTCATAAAACTTTAAAGGGGATAACACCTCTTGAAGCCTGGTGCAACAAGAAGCTAGATGTGCAACATTTTAGAGTCTTTGATAGTCTAACATGGGCTCACATACCTTCAAACAAGTTATACACTTTAGAAAAACAAAGCTAGACTTGCATATTTATGGGATATATTGATGGTATCAAGGGATATCAGCTCATTAATCTAGATTCACATGAGCTTATTATAGTAAGAAGTGGTTACTTTGAATAAATTCCTTCAGACTTCTAAAATTTCTCATTCTTATTCCTTAGAATAATTAGATAGTAGTGACGATGATACTCCTACTTCATCTTCTCACAAGGATGATGACGTATTACCTCCTTAGCAGGTTTTAATAGGTCATGTTCTTCCTCCTCTAGATCCTCACCTATTAATGCCTTGGTGGGCTAGATAGACTTTGGCAGATGCAGACCCTCTATTTAGGGATCCATTTGATAGAAGAAGAACACGGTCATAGTATGATCTTTCACATTCATACATTTCCAAAACTTCTAATCCATAGTCTTTTTAGGAAGCCATAGGGACATTTGAGTGGGATTCATCGATGGAAGAAGAGTATGACTCTTTGATTAGGAACAACACTTAGGATCTTGTTCTTCTTCCTAAGGGAATAAAATTAGTATGATGTAGGTGGATATATCAAACTAAGTTTGTAATGGATGGAAATATTTATAAGTATAAAAAACACTTAATGGACAAAGGTTTTTCCCAAGTGGAAGGCATTCATTATACAAAAACCTTTGTGCCTATTGCAAAGATGAATTCCATGTGATTAATACTAGTTATTGATGTAGGTCATGGTTGGGTTATATATTAGATAGATGTAATAATCACATTTCTTCATGGGGATCTTCATGAGGAAATATATATGGAGTAGCCATAGGGGTTTGTTTAAGATTATTCATTGGTGTGTCGCTTGCAAAAGTCTCTCTATGGTCTGAAATAATCCCCTAAGGCTTGGTATTCCAAGATGGAGACATTTTTTCTTTTAGTTGGGTTATAAAGATGTTACTCATATCTAAATGTCTATATTCTATGGTAAGAGGATTCACTATTGTACTTGGTACTCTATGTCGATGATCTCATTTTTATAGGGATCATATCATCCATCATCAATAGTGTTAAGACTACACTTCATGATAGATTTTCTATGATAGACATTAACCTATTACACTATTTTCTTAGGATTCAAATAGCATAGTCTTCTTTCAAGATTACACTTTCATATCCCAAGAATGCCATGGAATTGTTAGCTTAGTTTCACATGGCTAATTGTAGGCCTACACCAACTCCCTTCTTATCTAAAGCTAGACTTAAGGTTCATTGTTCCACTCCCTTGGTTGATGCCACATTATATTGCTAGCTTATAGGTAGCCTCATCTATTAGAATCATACACAGCTCAACATTTCATATGTAGTAGGTATGGTTTCATGCTTTATGCAGATACCACATGAGCTTCACTTGAGAGACACCAAGTGTATTTTGATCTACATTCAAGGCACTATTAGATATGACATTCACTATATATTAGGTATAGGTTCAGACTTGGTAGGAAACATAGATTCTAATTGGGTTATCGATTATGATGATCGTAAGTCCCCTTCTAGTTATAGATTTCACTTTGGATCTAGCCCAATTTATTGGTAGAGTAAGAAGCAACATGCTATTTCTCTTTCATCTATAGAGGCTAAGTATCATGGCACTATTAATGCCACTACTGAGGCTATTTTGATTCAAAATATTCTCATTGAGCTTGGTGTTCCATTTCGAAAGCCATTAGTCATCTATTGTGACAACCAAATCACTATCCAAATCTTGAAGAATTTGGTTCATCACAAAAAACCAAACACATAGAGATCCATATGCACTTTATTAGGGAGCTAATTTTGGTGGAGATCATTGATTTTCAATATTGTCCTATGGAGGAGTAGATTATAGATATTTTCACCAAACCTTTCACTAAGAGCAAGTATCTTCACTTGTGATCTTTTTTGGGGGTGTGGGACATCAGTTCCTTATGGGGGTCTCCTAGACCTTCATTTTGAGGAGGATTTTTTTTCCTTCACGTTTTCTCCTTTCCTCATCTATTTGTATAGTATACCTAATATGGTTACACATTATTGGGACTCTTATCTACATATCCCTACCTAAGCTTCACTTATAGGGGTTATTGGTGCATTTATTTACTTTATTGTTTTTACTTGTATTTATTATTTAGATTGGTGTACTAATTACTTATTGTAATTAGTTTATTGTGGTTATTAATAATTTTCACCAGATATGATAAAATTGCTTAGCTAGTAGTCAACTTTGACACCTATCTTATTTTAGATTAAGGTAAAAACAGGTTTTGAAGGGACCCCAAAACCCTGAACAAAAGGAGAAAGATAAAACAGTAACGTCCATAGGCAAGCCTAAAGCCTACTTCACCGAAGTAACAAAACCAAGTCACAAAGATCTAAAGCTAACAAACGAAAAACCAAAGATAGACCCCAGGTTTTATAGAGACCTAGAAACTCCATAGTAAGAGTTCAAAAAACTAGGTACCAAGACCAGAAAACACAACCAACTAGCAAAACCAACTAAAAGAACCTGGAACTATTCTTGACACCTATCTTGTTACAATAGAGTACCACTCCACTATTCAGGGTAAGATAGGATAAGATTGTTTAACTAGTAGTCAACTTGTGTTGATCATTTACACAAGTTGGACACCTATCTTGTTAGTATGGAGTTGCACTCCACTATTCATGTAGTCATATTAGTTGAACTATACATGTTGTATGAGTTCCTTGATCTTTATCATGCATGCCTTATTTTATGTAAGTAATGGATATTTGTGTATTCTATATTAGATTAATATTGAATTATCAGAGTAATTCATCATATTTGAGTTATTTATTCATTTATATTATTATCTTAGATATACAGTTATTATGTATTACTATTATTGTTTCATCTATTGTTTATGCTTTCTATTAGATTCATTAGATCCTATAGCTAATTCTAACTAGTTGAAATCATTTACATTCTTGAAATTGAAAGAGATCAAGGTTTATGAGTACACCCATGTATCAATACAACTACCTTTCCTTTTGTTAATTTAAAAGGAAATGATATATCATTATAAACCATTAGAGCTGAGATTAGGACAAATGTAAATCTATAAAGTGAATAAATATATAAATATTGGAGGATGCAGGCCCCAAAACATGGAGAAAAGTATTATTTTCCACCCATTATTTGAGATTATCTCAATTATGCAACCCAATCATACTTATAACCTAGTGAGCATGAGCGAACCAAGTCAAATCACAATATAAATATGGTGAGGGTCGATGATGTAATCAAATCTAACCTATAAAGATTAAAATATTGAGAGATTAAATAACCTTAAACATACCAAAAATTGAACCAACTAATATGTTATATTGGCTCAATATAGTCTGTAATAGTCCAACCTAGTGAGCTAAAGTCCATAGAAGTGTTTTGAAATATAAACATTAATTTGATTTAGTAATTTAAGCACCTTTTTCATAAGCATATGCACCTTATATATGTCTCATTATGTAACCTAGATATAAGAATGGTACCAATGTGTATAATTCTACATAATTATGTATTTGAACCATATAACTATGAATTTTTAGCTAATTTGTAAATTGTGTAAGTGTGGAGAACATGTTTCCATTACATGCCCCCAATATAATCAAAAACTAGAAACTAGTGTAAGTGTGGAGAACGTGTTTCTAGAACATGCCCCCATCATACGATGAATATGTGAAGAATATGGAATATATGGCTCTATGGCATGCCTCCACTAACATTCCTCCACTTTAAGGTTAGGGTAAGTAGTAACTAGTAGTTACCTTACCTCCAAAGGATAAGATAACCAAGAAAGTTTGAATGTATCATGTAGCATATATAAATAACATGTCTAGGTAGATATATCATTGAAATACATAGTATGTGATCACATCAAGGCCAATGATGCATGATATAGATCATAAAAACATCTACATAATAAAAGTACAAGCTCAAAAATAAATTAATCACACACATAAGAGCACTCAAAATAAAATCAAAAGACAATATTTAATCCTAAAATATAGATTAGGGAATCCAAGGTTAAATGGGATACAGATAGCCTAAGGCACAAAGATGGAAAACTATCTCTATAGTAGGCCAATTAATTTACAAAGTTTGATAAATAATATTATGAATTTATATACTAATATATGTTAAAAATATAAAGTATAAATATTCTAGATATTATAATGATAATGAAAAAAGGATACTTAGATGATTATGATGCTAATAAAGATCTAGATCTATAACATGGAAGAAATAGACTATATTTAGATTTGGTGTCAATATTTTAATTCTATAAATTATACCTCTACAACCTTAGACACTTGCATCATCCTATTATGGTTACATATATGCTTTTATCTAACCTGGATATAACTATAAAGTATGGAATACATGTTGGATTTAGATGTGACCACTTGAGATATTTTGGGTTTTGTGTCACCTTCACTCTAGTGTTTTAGGTCTATATCTTGGGCTATCATTCCTTATCAAATGGAAATATCTTATTTCTTCATCTCTATAATAGATGTGATAAAAATGGCTTAGTTGGATCATGGTATCTATATAACCCAAAATACCCCTCTATCATTGGGTGTTACCTACATATCCACTACTTTGAAGAGGGACTCAAACTCATGTAGTTATTTGCTACATGTGGGCTTGTGTATTCATAAGGATGCAATGTGTGATAATAAATTACATATAGTGAACTATATTTTAACTTGGAAAATATGTCTCAGGGGATGATCCTTTAGTTATTAAAACCTATATATTTGTTCTCCCTATGACTGATATGGAAATAAAAGAAAATAGGAAAGTTTTTCTTGTTTGAATGCTTAATTGAACGTTTTTAATATTTTGCCTTGTGATTTTTTTGGTTTATGCTAGGTGCGGAATGAATGAGGATTAATCAAGTATTTATAATAATATTTATGTATAATTTCTTAGATTAAATCACTTGTATCAATAATAGGGATACATTTAATTTAAAAATATGGATGACTTTAGGGTATTAAAAACTTGCATCAAGGTAGGACACTTGCATTGATGTAGGCATTTGACTAGGATGAAAGTGTTTAGTAATATGAAAAATATGCATATGTATATAACTTGAAAAAACAAAATATAATTAGGTTTATAACATTATGAGAATGATAGGTCTGATTCATAATAATATAATTGATTGGATTAAGAGATAATAAATTTGGCACTGAGAGATAGTATATGATATTTTCAATAGTGGGAAGGGTATATAAGTTGAAGATACATTCATGATATGCATTTTCCAATTATAAAAGACTGATGTGTTAAATAATCAAAAAATAGTGTCTATGTTTTCCCCCATTTAATCTATTAATTAAATTTCTAGGTTAAAGAAAAATAAATTCATACTTGGATGTGTATAAAAACCCTTGCCTTTGCGTGAGTCTAACTTGAGTGATTTTATAGTGACTAAATTTTAACCAAGAGAATGTTACAGTATACAATTAGTGTAGATAATCTAAAATGGAAAGCATTGAAATGATTGAAATTGAAAAATCAAGGTTTAGGAGTACACGTGTATCGATAAAACCACCTTGCCTTTTTGGTAATTGGATTTGAAAATATGAATCATTATATCTGATATTAGGAAAAATATAAAATATAAAAACATCATAAATATATAAATATTATAGGACACATGCCACCAACCTTGGAGAAAAGATGAGTTTCCACTCGATAATTTAGATTAGCTCAATCATGCAACCTTGTCATACTTATAACATAGTGATCATGATTGAACCAAGTAAACTCACACTATAAATATGATTAAGTTTGATAATGTAATAAATTATAACCTATAAAACTATAAATATCATATGATTTAATCACCTTGACCATATAAAAAAGTGAACCAACTACTATAGTAGACTGGTAGAATGCAGTCTGTAATGGTCCAACCTAGTGAGCTAAAATTTGTATAAAAGTTTTAAATCTCAAGGTTAATTTGATTATAAAATTTAAGTGATATTTTCATAGCCTATGCACTTATTTATTATCATGATGAAACTTAGGTATAACAATGGTACCAATGTATATATTTTTTCAACAAATGTGTATCTAAATCATATAATTGTGTATTTTGGCTAATCTAAAATTTTTGTAAGCATGGAGGACATGTTTCCATAACATGCCTACACTATAATTTAAAACTAAAAATTGGTGAAAGTGTGGAGAACGTGTTTCTAAAACATTCACCCATTATATATTTGTAACTAAGAACTAATGTATGTATGGAGAATATGTTTCCAAAACATTCCCCCACTGTATATATGAAATTGTCATAAATGTGGAGAACATGTTTCCACATTATTGTGACACTATAATCTAAATTTGTGAAGAATTTGAAAGCCATGCACATATTTCATTCCCCTACTAATATGTAACCCCTTTTTAGTTGAGGGAAAGTAATAATTGGTAGTTATTTTACCTCAAAAAGATTGTATAACCATGTAAACTATGAATGTATCATGTTCTATATCGAAGGAACATGTCCAAGTAGATATATCATTGAATCACATAGTATTTGATCACATTAAGGCCTAAGATACATGATATAGAACAACGCAAACTCTAGATAGTAACATTACAAGCTCAAAATTTAATCAAGCACACACACAAGAGAATTCAAAAGATAATCAAAAGATAATGGTCCAAGTAGACCTCAAATAAGGGGCATGTTCAAATGGCACACAATAAAATGGAAATGAATTATTTAAATGTCCAAAAAGCAAGGAATGACATATTCAAATGTCAATAGACCATGACATATGAAAATATCAAAATAAGAAAACATAGGTATGGGGTCTGGAATCAATGGAACATATTCAAATAATTGAGTAAGTAATGAAATAAATGATAATAAACATCAAATAACACACTCAAGGAAGTGAAAAAAAAGAAATCATTGACAATAAAAAACCAACATAATCATATCATACTATTCCTTGGATATATGTCTTAGAAAACAATGTTAAGTACATAGCATATAAATTACAGTATGAAATATATAATCATGGATAAAGGCATGTGTAAGTATATAAACTCAAACATGATAATGGAAAATGATCAAAAAATGATATAACCTATGTGTGTCATGATCAAATAAGTGGATACCCCCAATGTCCATATGACATGAGTAGAGGGAAGGCCCAACATTTGAAATTGAATAGATAATGTATCTTTGTATGTCTGTATCACAGTCAAAATATGCATGAAACACATGTATATAGAAATAAATTATATGTTAGCCACTAACATGGAACTAACAACACAGATGTTAAGGATCCAATAGAACATGTAAATGCCATATTATTTTTTGGATTTTTATATTTTTACATTTTTTTTGATATATATATTATTTTTTGGATTTTTATATTTTTTGTTGGAATTATTTGTCTATATCAAATTGAATCAAAAATTGACCAAAATCAGAAAGGTATATATTTTTTTAAATCATGAATGAAAATTGATCTGTATTCCAAATGATAGAATTGGTTATTATACTACACATGTAAAATGTGAGGAGGAACATGTTATGCACACTTTCATTCATCTAACCATGATTCAAACAATGTAAAGGATATAACTAAGTGTTGAAAGGTGACATTTTCATATATATATATATATATATATATATATATATATATATGAAAATGTCACCTTTCAACACTTAGTTATATCCTTTACATTGTTTGAATCATGGTTAGATGAATGAAAGTGTGCATAACATGTTCCTCCTCACATTTTACATGTGTAGTATAACAACCAATTCTATCATTTGGAATACAGATCAATTTTCATTCATGATTAAAATATATATATATACCTTGATCAGAAATTTGGTTCTAAAAAAGGTTTCAAGTCAGAGTTTTAGTGGTGGCACACTGTAGAGCTCATCGAGATCTTTTTGATGCTTTTTGTGGTTAATAAAACTGATTTCGGATGCTCAAGATATGGTCATTTGAAGATTTGTCAAAAAAATCACTTGCGACATTTAGCACGTGATTCAAAAATGTATCGACATTTGGACCTATCAGAGGTCAACACATGGCACTATTGAAAATCCAAGTGGGCCAATAGCCATTTGACACATGTAAAAATGGCGTTGACATGTTCCAAGGAGGTGACAAACTATTTAAAACCTTATCCTTTTACCAAGCGCTTGCATTTGGGACAAAGCATAAAGTCTGAGCGCCTAAAATGGAGGGAAGAAAAATTCAAACCTGGTTAAAGGGCACCTAAGGAGGTAGGCTACCCTTGTCCTCATCCCTAGGCACCTAGAATGGAGGAAGGAGGTTTTAAACCTGAGACCTGGCACCTAAAAGGGATAGGCCTTGACCACTTCAGCCACGGGTCTTGAAGTGTTATATAAGGCACTAATTTTTACTTGAATTTATCAAGTTTTGGACTGTATTTTTTATTTTAAGAGGCCGAGACTTTGTAAAAGCTTTGGGAAAGCTTATGTAATGGATTTTTATCCATTTTTTGGCCATAATACACAGTATTAATACTCTTTTTATCCAATTTGCATATTGGAGGAATATTTTTCATCCCATTTAGGAGATTTTTAGGACTTTTGAAGCAACTTTGTAGGTGTGAAGACTCATGAAATTTGAAGGCATCGGGCTTGATTATCAATCATGGTGAAGGTGAATTTTTGCATTGAGAGATCAACTTATAGGAAAGTTGTTTATTGTTTCTAGGTGTTTGAATTGCCCTTAATGGAAATGGTCCACTCCCTTGGAGAACCCAGAGATGTAGGCATCAATTGTTGAGCCAAACTCCATTATCACATTTCATGTTTTTGGTAATTATCTTCTTGATGCATGATTTGCTTCAGTTTGTTGATTTGGTTTAAATAGTAAATGATCTCATGCAAGTAGTTTTCATTTTGACAATTATAACACAATGTTATTAAAAAACTGGTTCAACAATCGAGAATGTTTTATGCCAAAACATTTTGCAAGTTCTTTTGAGTTTTTCAAGAATTTCATAAGTTTTGAGAAATTTAGTATTAATATTTTTAAACCTCACTTTGAGTTTATAAGTGGATTTTATGGATCAAGTTGGTATCAGAGCAGTTAAAAAGCTAGGTTAGCTTTTGATTGAGTTTTGATAGTTGCTTTCAATTTATTGGTTATCCATATCACTTAATTAGATTACAGTGTGCAGTTGTGGAATCAGTGTGTTTATAGGAAACCATGGGCAAGTTATCACATAAAGCCAAGATGGAAGAGCTTGAAAGCATTAATAGCCAGATTTAGGATGAGAATGCATTCTTGAGATGCAAGCTCTACTCCCTTGAAGAGCAAATTGCAAGTTTAAAATCAGAGCTTGAATCTAAGGATGAGCTCTTGATTACATTGCAATGTGGTGAGTGTGAAAAGGTAAAGCCTTCCACTTTAGATGCAGAGACTATGACTGAATGCAATATAATTTATTCACATGTAATTCATCTACTTCTTCTTTCCATTCAGATTCGGATTCAAGTAATGATGCTTTTGGTAGTTTTGAATAACACACTAAGGGTATAGGATCCAAATTGTTGAAGAAAATGGGATTTAATGAAAGAGGTCTTAGTCGATATGGCCAAGGAATTACTAACCCAATACAAGTAGAGCATAGATCTCTTCATGCAGGTTTGGGTTACACTAGTGAAGAGGTGGAAATTGGAGAAACTTCCTCCACAGCTAAAGGAAGACAAGCTTCTAATAGCAAAGGACCGAGGCCACTAGTAGAGCATGTGCAGTGTAAGAAGGAAGGTAGAAGAGGTATTGAGATTCCACCTCCTAGTTCCTATACTAGAGTTAGCACTAAATCTTTTGATCCACTTTTTGTGTTTAAAAAATTTGGATTTAACATTCAGAAGATAATGCAATCATTTCCATGGACTTTTTTTGGGATGCATAACCACAGTGTTGCATTTTGTTGGAAGAGACATGCTATGATTAAGTAGATTGTAGGTGTTTAAGACCATTCTCATCATGGCAAAGTGAGAAGAGGTAAAAGGGAGACCTCACCTAAGAAGGTTGTTTGCACTCGTTGCCATATGAGTGGACATCAGATTGATCATTGTGTTAAACTTCAATCATCTTCTCATTCTAAACATGGTAAAACTAAGATGATTTATCAACCTATTAATAAGGTCAATGAAGTTAAATCAATCCATAATGATGTTAAGGAATCCACTAAGACAATCAATTTCACTAGGAAGAAAGAAATGGTTAAGTGGATTATCATTACATTCCTTTTGCAAAGCATGGTTAAGAATTCACCTAAGGGAATGAACAAGCTTTGATAGATGTAGAGTAGAGTTTATGAAAACACTTTGAGATAGGTTCATCATTCGAAGTATTTTAATTCTTATGTTGAATAGCTCTATGTTTTGATCTCTCATTTATGTTGTGTTAGTTGTCTAGAGGACTTGAACTCATTTTATCAGTTAGAGATAATAGAAGAATGCATGTTGTAGGTTGAGTTAATTCCTTACAACACTTCTTTGACTGCTATTTTTAATGTATCTATTTTTGGCACATGGATGTATAGATGCATTGTTAAGACCCTATGGGCATGTTTAGATGTTAGACAGCATACACATTAGGTTGTTTGCATTTACTTAGCATAAAAGTCCCATACTAGGGCATTATATTACATGTCTACAACATTTATTGTATGTTTTTAGCATTATAAACTTGTCTTGCAGTTACATTGGGAGTTGTTTTAGTTTTTATCAATTTACCGCTTTACAGGATGTGACATTTGGGCAGGCAGTTTTGGTATGTTGTAATCACTTTAGCAGTTGCAGATTCACTTACTCATGCCTTTGGATTAGGCATTTTTTTAGTTTGATTGAGAATCATTATAATGCAATTGTGTATACCTCTTGATATGATTGGGTTCTATTTTTATTGATGCAGTAGCCCAGTTATAAGATTTTAGGGGATATTGGACTTTTGGAGACCAAAAGCCCTCCATTAAGGAGGTGTGATCAGAAATTTGGTTTTGAAAAAGGTTTCAAGTTAGAGTTTCAATGGTGGCACATTGTAGAGCTCGTCGAAACCTTTTTGACACTTTTTTTGGTTCATAAAATGGAGTCCGGATGCTCAAGATATGGTCATTTGAAGATTTATCAAAAAAAATCACTTGTGACATTTGGCACCTGATTCAAAAATTTATCAACATTTGGATCTATCAGAGGTCAACACGTGGCACTATTGAAAATCCAAGTGGGCCAATGGCAATTTGACATGTGGCAAAATGGTGTTGACATGTTCCAAGGAGGCAAAAAGCTATTTAAAACCTTATCCTTTTACCAAGCGCTTGCATGTGGGACAAAGCATAAAGTCTGAGCACCTAAAATGGAGGGAACAAAAATTCAATCCTGGTCAAAGCGCGCCCAAGGAGGTAGGCTGCCTTTATCCTCATCCCTAGGCTCCTAGAATGGAGGAAGGATGTTTTAAACCTAAGACCTAGCACCTAAAAGGGATAGGCCTTGACCACTTCAGCCACAATTCTTGAAGTGTTATATAAGGCACTAATGTTTACTTGAATTTATCAAGTTCTGGACTATTTTTTTTATTTTAAGAGGCTGATACTTTGTAAAAGCTTTGGGAAAGCTTATGTAATGGATTTTTATCCATTTTACAGCCATAATACAAGTATTAATACTCTTTTTATCCAATTTGTATATTGGAGGAGTATTTTTCATCCCATTTAGGCAATTTTTACTACTTTTGAAGCAAATTTGCAGGTGTGAAGACTCACAAAATTCGAAGGTGTCGGGCTTGATTATCCGTCACGGTGAAGGTGAATTTTTGCATTGAGAGATCAACTTTCAGGAAAGTTGTTTATTGTTTGCAAGTGTTTGAAGTGCCCTTAATGGAAACGGTCCACTCCTTTGGAGAACCCAGAGATGTAGGCATCAATTGTTGAGCTAAACTCTGTTATCACATTTCACATTTTTGGTAATTTTCTTCTTGATGCATGATTTGTTTTAGTTTGTTGATTTGGTTTAAATAATAAATGATCTCATGCAAGTAATTTTCATTTTGAAAATTATAACACAATGTTATTAAAAGATCGGTTCAACAACCGAGAACATTTTATGCCAAAACATTTTGCAAGTTCTTTTGAGTTTTTCGAGAATTTGATAAGTTTTGAGAAATTCAGTATTCATATTTTTAAACCTCACTTTGAGTTTATCAGTGGAGTTTACAGATCATTTCTGATTTTGGTCAATTTTTGATTCAATTTGATATAGACAAATAATTCCCAATGTAAATGCATATGGATATTTTTTTGGCATAACTCAAACCCATGTTTTAACTAATTTAGGACAATAAATAATTGGTATATTTATGTTTCCCAAAAATTATTTACATCATCCTTAGTTTTGTAAGTGTTTTATATCAAAGCCAAGTTGTTGAAAATGTATTACATTACAATTAATTGTTGTTTGTGTGGGATAAATATGGTTATCACAAAAATAAGCATGACCCATGAATAATGTAATTGTTAAAGCTTATTGGCATGAATGTTTTTTGGGTTGTTAAACTTTGGATGTTTGCATATGATATTGACCATTGATTCATTCCATATTGAGAAAATTTTGTAAATCTCCCATATAAAGGTTAGGAACACCACATTTTTTTCATAATGTTCATTTTTTATTCATCTCCCTCCTTCATGTGAGGGATAAAACTTTGGTATTTAGAATGGGATATGTTAAGATCATTTGGATGAGTAATAATGAATGAATCATATCTATTCACATCCACACATAAATATGTAAATGACTCATATTATTATGTAATCCACTTTATTTTAATGGAGAGAAAAGACCTTTACTAAAAATAAATTTCAACTCCAAATTTGAAGGTCTAAATGCTCGTTCATGTGACGTAATTTCGAATCAAATGATATAATATTAAAGAGATTCATCATCATGTTATTTGAAGTTGTGAAAAATGTTTTAATGTAATTTTTCTAAATTTATAGATATTGAAAGCCATGAAAAATCCATCTTACAATTGTGAAAAAAAAATTATTCTCAAATAAAAAATATTATGAATGTATATGTTGAGATGTATATCTAGATTTTGGATCAGTTGTCTAATTCTATAAGTTGTATTTTTGTGGCTACAAACACTCCCATCACCCTAAGATTAGTACATCAACCCTTCTATCTAATATAGATGCAGGTGTCCATTATGGAATACTTAATGTGTGTGTGTGTGTGACCACATGGGATATTTTGGGTTCTATATCACCTTCACTCTAGTGTACTCAAATCTAGATCATGGGTTGTCACTCCTTATCAGATAGAAAAATCCTAATTTTTCATATTCATAATGGTTATAGAAAAAATGGGTTAGTAGACTCATAGTGTCAATATAACCCACCGTCTCTAATTTGTTGTTTCATCTATAGCCACTACTCTGAAAATGGTCTCAAAATCATAATTTTCCCCTACATGTGGGCTTGTGTGTGCATAAGGATGAAATGTATGATAATCAAGTATATTAAATGACCTAGCTTGTAGCTTGTCAAATATGGCTCATGGGATGTTCCTTCAGTACCTCATTCCTATAGGTGTGTTATCCACATGACTAATTTGAAAATAGGATAAAGCAGGGAGATTTTATCACTTGAAATGCTTGATTGAATGCTTATGGTATTTTGCCTTGTGAGTTGTTAGGTTTGTGTTATGTGATTAATGAATTAGGGTGTATATATATATATATATATATATATATATGTATGTATGTATGTATGTATGTATGTATGTATGTATGTATGTATGTATGTATGTATGTATGTACATACATACATACATACATATATGTGTGTGTGTGTGTATTTATGTATGTATGTATATATGTATATGTATGTATGTAGGTAGGTATGTATGTATGTATGTATATATATATATATATATATATATATATGTATGTATATATATATATATATATATATATGTATTTTTATATATATATATATATATGTATGTATATATATATACATATATATATGTATATATATACATACATACACACACACACACACACACACACACACACACACACACACACACATATATATCCCTTTGTATAATATATTGGTGTAAAGCACTTAGGTTGACCATAGGGATATGCTTCATTTAGAAATTTAGATGACCTTAGGGCACTAGACACTTTTGTTGAGATAGAACACTTGCATTGACATAGGTGTTTTATTGGGATGAAAGTGTCTAGGAAGATGAATAATAGGAAAATATATATAACTTGTATAAATAGAATATAAATATACTTTATAACATTTCGAGAATGATATAAGGTATGAGCCATCAAAATAGCATTGGTTAGACTAAGAGATACATATTTTTCAATAAAAATATAGTGTATGCAATCCTTTCAATAATGTGAATGGTATATAATCTAAAGGTACATCCATGATATGTATTTACCAAGTGTACAAGATTGAGGTGATATATAATTCAAAAATAAAGTCTACATTTCCCCCCTTTAATCTAGTAATGAACTTGCTAGTTTAAAGGAAAAAATGTATATTTGGGTGTGTATAACACACCTTACCTTTATATGAATCCAAATTTAGTTATTTTTTGGTGATTTAAAGGAAACCAAGAGTATGTTACAACATATAATCAGTGCATATAATTTGAAATCAAAATCATTGAAATGACTAAAATTGACAAAGAGAAAGGTTTATGAGTACACGTGTATTAATGAAATCACTTTGCCTTTTTTGGCAATTTGATTTGAAAATATATATCACTATGAACCAGTACAATTGAGATAAAGACAAATATAAAATAATTAAAGTGAAAAAATATATAAATATTAGAGTACATGTTCCCTAACCTTAGAGAAAATGTGAGTTACCACCTGGCATTTGAGATTAACTCAACCATGTAACCCAATCATAATTATAACTTAGTGAGCAAGTGAACCAAGTCAAATCACACTATGAATATGGTGAGGTTGGATGATGTAATCAATTCCAACCTAAAAAATTATAAATATTGAGTGATTTGGTCACCTCAACTATAGAAAAAAGTGAACCAACTACTGTAATAGATTGGATCAATGCAGTTTGTAACACTCCAACCTAGTGATTTAAAGTTTATAGAAGTGTTTGATAAGTAAAATATTATTTTATTTTACAATTTAATTTATCTTTGCATAACATATGCACTTTATATATGTCTCATGCTAAAAACTAGGTATGAAAATCATATGAATGCATATAAGTATTCCATACTTATGTATTTGAATTATATAACTATGAATTTTTGGCCTGTAAATTATGTAAGTGTGGATAACATGTTTCCATAACATTCCCCCATTATAATATAAAATTCAAAACTTTTTAAGTGTGTAAAACATGTTTTGAATGTAATTTGAATCAATGAGGAATGTGAAATCCATACCTCTATGGCATGGCCCCACTAATATGCCCCAATTTTGAGGTGAGGGGAAGTAGTAACTAGTACTGAACTTAACTAAAGAGGATAATATAACCATGTAAACTATGAATGTATCATGTATCATATAAAAATAGCATTTCTAGGTAGATATATCATTGAAACATAGAATATGATCATATCAAGGACTAATTTGTTTGATATAGATCATGGAAATGTCAAGATAGTAAATTTTAAATCTAAACAAGTAATCAAACACACACACAAGATCACTAAAAATCAAATCAATATACAATGTTCTGATGAAACCTCAAACAAGGGGCATGTTTAAATGTTTCACAATGGAAAGGACAAGACTTATTTAAATGTCCACAAAGAAAATAATGACATATTCAAATGTAAATAAACCATGACATATGAAAATATCACAATAGGAAAACATAGACTTGGGGGACAGAATCCATGGAACATATTCAAAATCTCAAACCTATAATACAATGCATGACAATATCAATCATGGAGCATAATCAAGGAAGTGTAAAAAGGAAAGCATGGGAAATAAGTAACCAACATAAACATATCATATTAGTCCTTGGATATATGTGTTACAAAAAAAATGTTGAGTACATAGCATATCATGTACACTAAAAAATATGTAAGTACGGATAAAATCATGTGTAATTATACAAGCTTGAACATGATAATCGAAAATGAACATAAAATGATATAAACTGGGTGTATCATGATCAAATAAGTGGCTGAGCTCAATGTCCACATGACATGAGTAGAGGGAAGGCCCAACATCTAAAAGTGCATAAATCATGTATTTATGTATGCCTATATCAAACTCAAAATATGTGTGAAACACGTGTATATAGAAACAAATTATATGCTATCTACCAACATGGAACCAACAACATATATGCCAAGGAGCTAATAGAAGATGTAAATGCTAAAAATAGATAAATTGATACATATGCTAGTCATTAAAGAAGTGTCTTCAGCTTCTACACTGAATAGTGAGCCAAATGTAGTAGACAATGTGCAAACAGTGTCCAATCTTAATAAAAGTGGTACTAACACACAAACAACTAGCCAACATGTGCATATAGTTAATCTCATGAGCAAATCATCATACCAAGGAATAGGAGTTTTTGTACCCAAGGCTCAACCAGCCACTTCCTCAAGTGTATAACCTATAGGATTAGATAATCAAATAATGGCTAATGTTACACCTTAATGATAGAATGTGATGAATATTACTCCCCCTCAATAAGTAACAAGTGGTATTCAATAATAACATACATAATCTAGTGTATCAACACAAAAAAGGACAAATACATTGCCACCTCAGTTAGGGGAAACTAATGTACCACCTTGCTAGGTAATGACAGACATACCTCTTCAATCACATACTAATATGCCAATTCAAAACCACGTAATGACTAATCAATAGTGTGAAAATATTGGTCAGTGATAGATTTTGAATCTATAGCATGGTTTCACTAATTTACAAGGATTTGTGAAATAAGGAGGACCCCATGTTTCTCAAGTACCTACTAAACAACCATTAGTTTAAAATGTGACATAAATTTAGAGATAGGGTCTTGGTCCACAAGTTCCTACTCAATGGCAAGATTTGATTAGTCGATAACATGTCCCTTTTCAACCACAATAGGCACAATATAGTTATATCCTTCCATCCCAACCATAAAATCCTCTAATTCAAACCTTCATCATCAACCCAAACTAGAATATCACACATCCAAACATGTAATTTCAAGTACATCCCAATCTACATATGCATATTCATGGTCCATTCTTCACCAAGCTAATGTACCCCAATATGTGTCTCTATTATACCCTAGTCAAAATGTCCCACTTATGACCTCCCATCCATTTACCCAAACTAATATTCTCCCTCAAACCATTATCTTTTCCAGTTTCTCATCCCAAAAATTGCAATAGATGAAGGATGTGATTGATACCATTCAGGCAGGGAATCAAACTAAGAAGTTCAAATTGGATGATGTGTGTTCCTATCCATTCAACATGTAGTATTTTTAGATACCATTTCCTCTAGGATATGAACCACCCAATTTGATAAATATAAAGGGAAAGGTGACCCTAAGGCCCATTTGACCAAATTCTTTGTCGCATGTCAACTAGTGGCATATAGTGACATTTACCTTTTGTTTTTGTTTCTAAGGAGTTTGGCTAGACAAGCCTTAGAGTGGTTTCTAAAGTTGTCCAAGAATTTAGAAATAGACTTTGATTGTCTTTCTGATAAATTTGTGTAGCACTTTTCCAACAGTCTCAAGCATGAGATTTCATTAGTGGCCCTAACACAAGTAAAGCAAAAAGCTAGGGAGAGTTTTTCAAGTTATTTATAGCAACAGAGAGCCCTTACAAGCCTTTTCACCCATTTTTTACCAAATAAATAATTATCCATTATGTTTACTAAAAATTTACATAGTGAGATAGTCTATCATGTGGAACTACCATGTGCACATACATTCAAAGAGATCATTGATAAAGGTTTGTTGATCGAGAGGGTGCTCATCAATAAAGGGGTCATCAAGATTAATTAAACTCATAAAAATCAAGGTACCAATCATGTAAATGACCAACATCTCAATCAAATACAAGCGTCACAATTGGCATAGGCCAATAATCAATAAAAATTGAAGCAATTCAATTGAAATAAGAATGTTATGGGAAATGGAGTAACCAAATATCCTCATGTCCAAACTATGTATACATCATCTACACCACATTTTTAGCTTACTCCTACCTAGAAACCTCTCCAACCAATAGTACAAGTGCAACAACCAAGACCTGCACAATAAATATAGTAGTCTTTACCATTGCAAACCCCTCCTCTTAGAAGAACCATCCCTTCACATCATGTCTATAGTGACCTAGGAGAATCTATTGAGTCTATATTTTTTAAGCTTGTTAATGCTAATCTGATTAGTTGGCCCATACAAAAACATTATTCTTAAGGCATTCCTTACCTTGATTGGTATCATGAAAATGAATTTTGTGACTATCATTAGGTCAATGGGCATAATTTAAAAAGATGTGTCCAAATCAACCATTTAATCAATAATATGTTGGATAATGGGGAGATAAAATTAGATAATGGTGCTTCCACTTCCATTCAAACTCTTAGGATCTATTGAAACCCCTCTCCCTGACATAATAATCAATATTAGTAGAATAATCAGCAATAATAATAATGGCCATTGTAGTAGCAAAATCAATAGTATCAAAATCAAAGGTCAAACCAGCAAAATCAACAACAGAACCCACAATGATAAAACACTGGACAAAACTAAGGTCAGAATGGTAATAACCAACAAACCTACCATGCATTTACACATGACTACAATAGGATTGTAGGTCATATTATAGGGGGTAGCATTAATACCATCTCCATTAATCTTAAACCAAGAACTAATCAGTCTAGACCATTGCTAAACAATACTATTCAACCAAATCACATGGATAATCCTTATTTGATCTGAGAGTGCATACAAGCAAACTAGCAAACTAGGACTCCCACTTTTGGATCTTATAGAAATAACTCATTCTTTCCATGTGACCACATGTAAGTACATCGACAACTAAGACTTATCCTATCTGGTGCCACACCATTTCCAACATCAGTTAGCAATAATGGTCTGATATTTAATCTTGATTTTTCAATCACAACTTGAAGGTCAAAGATTACTATCCTAGGCCCATAACCATCCACCACTTTACCTATCATCCAACCAACCATTCAACCTCAAAATAAACCATTCACTACTGACCAAGACAATAAATTTGATATTGTGGAACAATTACAAAAGACACCAACATAAATTTCTATTTTAGATTTGTTATGGATGTCAATAATCCACAAGAACATCTTGAATGAGTTTTTGACCCAATCAACTATTGCTAGTGACATATCCCCTAATAAATTTCAATCTTTAGTTAGACACCTAGCTCTATCCCAACAAGTCACATTCAACCAAAGCAATATGTCTTCCCTTGGCCTACTCCATAATAACCCATTGTACATAGAATTTTGTATCAAATGGCATAAATTGAAACATGTCCTTATTGATAATGGATCTAGCCTCAACATATTGTCCCTCAAGCTCATCAAGCTTCTTAGGTATATGATGACAGAGCTCTAGTTAAAAAAATAACTATCAAAACTTATGATAATCAGAAAAGAGAATCACAGGGCACCATTAGTTTGTCAGTTATCATTGGGCCTTTGACCCATTATACACTTTGCCATGTGTTGGATATTGAGTTATCATATAACATGATTTTAGGCAAGCCTTGGTTACATGAGATTCATGTAGTCCCATCAACACTGTACCAATGTATCAAGTTTTCCCACTCAGGGATGGAGTTGAATATTCCAAGATATTTACACATGTATGAACACTACAAGCATATTAAGGATGAATTTCAAAGCTATAATTATTAGTATGGTATGAATCATACTTCTAAATAGGATAAATGAAAGTCTATACTTATTGATCCTTCATCAAATAATTACATAGATCCTAATACCTTGGATTCCCTTTCCCACATACTACCTCTTGAAGCTTCCAATCATTTCACCATTTCAGATAATGGACTGAGAGAATAAGTGACCTATGACACATTTTATATTGCCAATCTTCCTCAAAATATGAAAACATTTAGCTAACCTAAGGCCATCCCACATATGCATTGGCAATGAAAGAACAAATATAAGGGACCTATCACATTTGTACCAGCATCTGACCTAGGACCTAACCCTCTTAAAGGGAATGAATAATACTTATACAATGATGACCAAGTTGATTGTTATAAAATTGCAAAGTATCCTATTCCCAATAGGATCATGAAGCATCACAATTATGAGCTAATTTCCATGACTAAGTATGAAAGACCTTATGGACTTGGATTTAAATTTCCTGGGGGTAACCCCACATATCTTATTCAAACTCCATCACCAGTGATTAATGATGATGATGCTGACAGTGAAGTAGATTTTGATCATATCCTCACTTTTGATGACCTAACTAAAAACAATTTATTTGATAATAATGCCATTTGTACCCTTACCCAAGTTATTCATCATATTCCATTGCCATTATATTATCCTTAATTGATATATTAGGACCTATAAGAATCTAGTCTATCGATTGATGAGTTCCAAAATGATGAGGCATTCTATGATTTATTAGGCCTTAGAGACAATGTTATATTGGGAGATCACAAATCAGGATTCTCAATCACATTGGATCTTGTAGCCTATTTTGGAGAGTGATTGAACACCCTTATCCAAAAACAAATAAGTAAACATTGAGGTCCCAAAATGAAAACCTCTTTGAGCACTTTCTGACCAGGGCAAAAGTAAAGATAAAGGCCAATCTAGTGGTGAAAACCTGTTTTAGGTGTCATTAGATGGGGGTGCTCATTTTTTTTTTAATTTAGACCAAGATACCACTAATGATGAACTTGCCTATGGATCTAAGTTTAATTTTGAGCAACAACAAGTATTTGATCAAATTATCCAAAAATTTCCAACTATTTTTGTTACATGGCCAAATCTCCCATTAGGAGACTCAGATTCATCATGCCTACGAGAAGTTAAAGAGCAAGTCTTAACAGAGGACCCTGACATAGTCTAATAGTTTAAGTTATTTCCTACTATCGTAAAAGATAGTTTGACACTTCTAGTCGAAGACACAATAGAGGTAAACATTAGGACTCCATCAGACCTAAAGTGGATTAAATTAGGTGCATCCCTCACTGAGGAGGAATATGACACTTTTACAGATCTATTGAGAGAGTTTATGGATATATTTGCATGGACCTATACTGACATGCCAATATTAGACCCCACCTTGGTTTTGCACCACCTTGTGGTTAATCATGATGCTAAGCCAATAAAACAAAAGCTATGTAATATGCATCCTCACATTATTGTATTGGTAAAGAAAGAGTTGGAAAAATTCTTAGAAGGATGTATCTAATCCATTGACTACTCAAAATAGATCTTTAATGTAGTACTTGTTAGTGAAAATCCTGAAGGAATAAAAATTTGTACTAATTTTTGAGACATCAACAAAGATTGTCTTAAAAATGATTTTTCATTACCTAATATTGACATGATCATCGACTCCATGGTAGGTTATGAAATGCTTTCACTCATGGATGGATTTTTAAGATATAATCATATCAAAATAGATCCAAAAGATCAGCATAAAATAGCATTCACCATTCCATGGGAAAGATTTTGTTATTGGGTGATGCCATTTGGCCTTAAGAATGTAGGAGCTACATATCAAGGATCCATGACTACCATATTCCATGATATGATGCATGATATTGTTGAAGACTATGTCAATGACATGTTAGGTAAATCTAAGACCAAGGCTGACCATCTAGCAGTGTTGTGTAAGATATTTGAAAGACTATGATATTACAAAGTCATACTAAATCCAAAGAAATGTGCATTTGGTGTAACTTCAAGTAAATTACTTGGCTTCATCATGTCTCATAGAGGTATTGAAGTTGATCCAGTTAAAGTCCATGCTATAACTGAGATGTTACCACCAACCAATTTGAAGAAACTCTATAGTTTGCAAGGTAAGATCTAGTCCATTTGATGCTTCATCTCTTAGTTAGTGGATAAGTGCCATCCATTTACACATCTTTTAAATAAAGGAGTTACATTTCATTGGGATGATCATTGCCAAATAACTTTTCAACAACTCAAAGATTATCTTGTCAATCCACCTATTTTATTACCTCTTATGCTAGGAAAGTCATTCTTGTTATACCTATCAGCTACTAATTATTCTCTAGGAGCACTATTGGCTCAACATGATGAAAATGGAAAGGAGAACACTATTTACTACTTAAGTCATACCTTGGTTACATATGAACATAACTATACACCTATTGAAAAAGCTTTCCTAGCCATGGTTTTCATAGCTCAGAAAATACGTCATTACATGTTGAATAATAAAACCATGGTCATTTCAAAAGTAGATCCACTCAATTATCTATTATCTAAAATAGATTTGTAAAGTAGAATGGCTAAATAGATCATGCTTCTTAGTGGGTTTGACATAGAGTACGTAAATCAACAAGCAATTAAGGGATAAGTTCTTATAGATCAACTTGTTAAAGCACCTTTTATAGACACACAACCACTCAAATTTCCATTTCTTGATGAATCCATCATGACCTTTATGGATGCACCCCTTGAGGAGCAGCCCTGGAAGCTTTATTTTGATGGTTCATTCATTGTACATAGATCAGGGGCAGGCTTATTATTTATTACACCACAGGGGGATCTAATCCTTAAATCATTTGAAATAAGCTTTCCTTGTACAAACAACATGGCTGAATATGAATCACCTATTATAGGACTTAGACAACCAATATAGTGGAATATATCTCATCTTCAATTTTATGGTGATTCTTATTTAATCATCAATCAAGTCATAGATCATTTTCAGACCAAAGATGACAATTTGGTTCCATATAAAGCCATGGTTGACACTCTTAAAAAGCAAATTGGTCAAATAGCACATATCAAGGGCTAGTAACAAAACTGTAGATGTCATGGCTACTATTGGCTCACTAATTCAACAAATAGATAAAGCTAGAGTATCAATTCCTCATCAAAAATTTATCAGCACCATCTCATGAACCTTCAACCATTGCCATGATTTGTGATATTATTTGTCCTAATTCTATTTAGTACTCAGACCTTTACAACTATCTTCATGACCAAGTTCTACCACCTAGCCTATCTTGGAAACAAACTAAAGCCTTAATTCATCATTCCACACATACTTTACTTGGATCCACTCTTTACCATCATAGTTTTGATGGAACTCTACTTCATTGTTTAACTTCGGTAGAGTCTACATTAGCGTTAAGAGAAGTTCATGAAGGTGTATGTGGAGCCCATTCTAGTAGGGCAGTCCCATCCCAAAATCTCTTGTGTACTGGTTATTATTGGCCCACAATAGACGTAGATGCAACTACATATGTAAATAAATGTGAAAAATGCCAACAACATGCTAATTTGATTCATGCCCCAACAAAAAATCTAAAATTGATGTTGACACCATGGCCATTTTCTACATGGGGACTTGACCTCATTGGGAAGATTAATCCCACTTCATCTGATGGCCATAAACATATCCTTACCACCACTAAATATTTCACTAAGTGGGTTGAAGCTATACCCCTCACTTACGTGACTACAAAGCAAATTTCCAAATTCATCTTCAACCATCTTATCTATCACTATGGTATCCCCTCTGACATTATATCTGATAATGGAGGATCATTCAAGAAAAAATATGTAGCCTAGTTATGTACTGAATACAACAGCACCCAACATTTTTCTACAAAATATTACCCTTAAGGTAATGGCCAGGCTAAGGCATCCAACAAAACCATTGTCAACATTCTCAAAAATATTATCAATGATGCCAGTCATGATTGGCACCTCTAGATTTTCCGTCCCTTTTGGGTATACCATACCAATCATCATACCCCCATAAGAGCCACTCCATACTCACTTGTTTATGGTATTAAAGCTATCCTTCCCATTGAGGTTGAATTGCCTTCACTATGCATCTCTTTCAAGCATTTCCTAGATGATCGTGACTATTGAGTAGATCACCTGTAAGAGCTAGATCTACTAGATGAGAAATGCACAGTCATGCTCAATAATATTCAAGCATACCAAATTTGACTCAAAGTCAAATACAATTGGCATGTGAAGTATAGAAAATTTGAACTTGGTGATCTTGTTCTCAAAGAAAACCAAAATAAGACCATAGTCAAGAAGAAACATAAAGTTAAATTCAAACCAAACTGGATAGGGGCTTTCATCATCACTACATATTATGGATCAAGAGCATAAAAATTTATCACACCAGATGGTGATGAACTTCTAGAGCCAATGAATATTATTCATCTCAAGTGGTACTATGCTTAAATTCTAAGGTGTATTATCTGTAAGGACCATTTTAGTTATGCCTTTTTGTCACTATTCTTCTTTGTACACATACAATTATTATCCATCTTTTTTTCCATATCCACTTTTTGTTTTCAACCTATCAACCCAATGTGTTCTAAAATCCTAACCCATTTAACCTTGGTTTTTATCATTTATTACATATTTTTAGCATCAAGGTATCTGATCAATTCATCATTTTATTCAAAAACTTCAAATAGAGATCATATTCTGGGATAGTGTGATAGAAGTTTCAGTAGTTTCATCCTTCATTTATTATTCTTTCTTACCACTGGTCTTGCTACTAATTATAACCACCTTTGGGCAAATTAGTACCTTTGATCTATGCCATTGTGACCTATTTATAAATGTCTCTAGGCAAACTAGGGGCAATACTAAGCCTTGACATACCAACTTTCCACTTCTGAAACCATGATGTGCCTTTATACCCAACTGTGCCTATTTTGTTTGAATTGGTTGCTGCACTAGTCAAATTCCTCCACTTAAGGGTAGAACTGTACTAACTTGAGTTCCTATTCTAAGACTATGTAGGTAGTTCTCAATACTTGTTGAGGTCAACTCAGTCACCCTTTTCCTAATGCTCTCACTATTTTGTTAGCAATCTATGTTTGAACGCTCTCACCATTTTATGAGTAACCTAAGCCATGCTCTTGCCATTTTTCAAGAAACCCAAGCCATGCTCTCATCATTTTTCAAGCAACCTAAGCCATGCTATTTCCATTTTGAGAGAAACCTAAACCACGCTATCCCCATTTTGTGAGCAACCTAAGCCATGCTCTCATTATTTTATGAGCAACCTAAGTGTAAACGCTCTTATTGTTTTGCGATCTTGAACCATTTGGTGTCTGATAGTTCTTGATCAAGTTGAGATACCTTCAACACACTTCTAAAAACATTTCAAAAAATCATTAGAAAAGAATAAAAACATTGACCACTTCTTTGCCTTAAGGATTCTAGGAACCCTTACTAAGATACAAACAAGTCACTTGTCATTTAGTTTCCCCATCCTTTTTGACCTTTTTCTCACATGCACTTGTTATTTTGAAAGACCATTCCTATTCTTCTATCACATCCATTCTATTTGTTTTCCTTAGTTATCATATTCTTCCCATTCCCTACGAGAACTGCATTTATCCTAAAGTTTTTTATTGGATATTACACCCATGAAACTATGTAGGAAGCATCCACTTGCCTAGTGCTTATGGAGATAGCTCGGCTACCCCCTTTTTTTCTTCTATTCCCCTAATTAGTTTATTTGTTAAGTTTTTACCTATTTTTTGGGGGCAATGTTTGTAGGGTTTGTATTTCTTCATTTATTTGTTTCTACTTTTTTTTTGTTTGTCTATTTGTTTGCTTTTAGCACTGTTACCTTGATTCAGTTTATGTGTGTTCATTGGGTGATTCCTTGTCCACACTTATACTTGAATCTATCCCTATTCATATGTTTACATTATCATCATGGTTTCTATCATTGGTGCATTGTTTTATATAGAGTATTGGATTATGAGAGTTAGTCTTTATGCATATTTTGGCCAATTCTTTATGGTGTTCTATCATAAATCCTACCATCACATGATACAATAAACCTCAGCTTCAAGAAGTCTATTCAGTAATGGTGGCATCTCTTCAGCACTGATATCATGATTCCACTCCCAATCATATTCTAAATAGAGTAATTAACCATGAAAGAATTTTAATCTTTATTAGTTTAGATGAGCATCTCCCTACTAGTAAGTTGTTCTAATTCATCATTACCTTCTATATTAAGTTATCATCATCCTTGACTAAGTTTATCATGTTTTTCATAATCAAGGTCCAATGATTATAACCACCTATAAGCAAATCATTACACACCATCCCACCTGTATTTCTCAATGATTATAACTACCTTTGGGTAAAACATTATGTTATCACCACTTTACTTTTCTTAATTATATAGGGGCATGTTATTATCTTGTTTGTCTGTCCTAACTGGGGTAGCTCCATCTTCTCAATTATTATAACTACCTTTGGGAAAATCATTGTTATCATACAACATTGCCACTATCAGGATACAATGCTTATAACTACCTTTGTGCAAACCATTGTACACCGTCCCACTTGCATTTTCAATGATTTTGACTACTTTTTCACTATCATCATGTTTTAACCCCATCATCTTTCCTTTCTTTGGTCCCCTCATTTCACTTCTTTCTTTTTGAGGGACCATTTACCAATCCCCTTATACCAACTGTTCCCTCGAGGGGTAACATACAGTGAGTTTATCATCATTACAGTTGAAGGCATATAGGACCTTTTCATTATTTGAGAATATGTTACTATTCTTATGCTTGAAACACCTTCCAAAATAGGTTTAAATTATAGACACCTAAAATTGGCAACTAATAACCTCAAACCAGGCTTTTGAACAATTTCCATCTAAAATGCATAATTTGGCCTAAAAACCTTGAAATGCACAAAATGATGTGAAATTAACATATTCAAGTGCCAATTTCGGCCAAGGTATCCCTAAATGGGGTAATGTAATTTATGGGCTAGCTAACTTTGATCAGTTCATTTTGAGTCAAAATGCCAAATTTGCACTTGTATGCTCTAGACTGCTTTTTCTATAAATTTTTTTACACACAAGACTTGTGGATTTGTTATTTATTATTGGAAACATTATAAATGGGAATACACATCCAACACATTTGATGTGGACTTCTAATTCAAATCTAGTCAAATTTAGGACCAATAACAAGACATTATGATCAATTTGGGTAATTTGTGCACAAAATGCTTAATCATGCTTAAGAGCTAATTAACCCAAATCAAGGCATAATTAATAATTCCATGGAAACTTGTTGAATAGTTTATTTTGGAAATGAATATTGAATATCTACATCGCCAAGTGACCTCATTTCTTGGGAAGACATCCCTAGGCTATAAATGCCATAAATATCAAGATTCATGCCCTCCATACCACTTAATTGCCCCTTCTTCCAATGCAATGACAAAGATAATTACAAACTTAAATACAAAAATTGAATTAATCCTCAACCACACATCTCAATCTTGAGATGGATGGTTGAGGTTGATTCTAATCAAATCCAAAAATCTATAAATAGGAGGCCTCACAACACCATTTTTAAGCTTAATTTATGCAAAGTTATAATGCAGGATTGGTTCCAAAAAGCTTCAAGCAACTAATGTTATAATTCCAAATTGATTCCAAGTGAATCCAAGCCAAAGCCACAAGGTGATAAGAGGAGATGAAGGTAGCCACACTCCATTTAATAACACCTCTTGAAGAACAATCTGAGTAAGCCACCATTACAAAGGCATTTAGAGCATCCAAGGAAGCTAAAAGTAATTCTTGTGTTTTCATTTTTTGCTTTTTAGTTGTGCTTGTCATTTGCTTTTGTTAACTAAGCTCTCCCTAGTGTCTAGGCCTAGAGATGTTATGTTATTAATGTGTTTATTTCATTTTTTTTCATTTTGGAACTAACATCATACTAACCATCCTCTCTTGAGTTAAATTCCTAGATCACATAATGGCATGCCTAATGGGACTAGATGCATCCTACATATAAAGGAGAACCTTTTGTAACCTTAAAAAACTTATTTGAGATTTTAAAACTCTTAAAAATTAGTTGTCTAACTTTATTTTACCATTTTTGGTTTCCATAGATTTTACATAGTAACTGACATCGATAGAAATACTGACATAAGTTACTTGGCTTAACAGATGTCAGTTAGCAAAATTGACATTGATCAGATCTTGGTTGGTAGTAACTGATGTCGATGATATTGACTGACATCAGTCACTATGTTTTTCCAAAAACATAGACCCAAGACCTAATTTTTCAAAGGTTCTTGTTTCAAACTCAAAAGGGCTTCAAAGATAAAGGACATGATAATAATTTTATTGCAGGACCAAGCGGGTTTTTTGTTCAAAACATGTTTAAATCACTTTTGTATGCTTAAATTTTGATTAGGAACTTTGTTTTGGTATTTAACAAGGAATTTTAGATGTTTTTGGTGAATGTTTTTCAAAGTTTACAACTAAGACCAAGGGGTCAAATGAACACCACCAAACATTTCATTTGGGTTTTAAAGTTAAACACATTTATCAATTCTTGTTTGCAATAATTGATTAGATTAATCTTATTTGGAAAAAAGAGGTATGTTACGTGTATATTCTTCCATTTTTCCCCTATAGGGAACCCTTGAAATCAAAAGTGTCCAAGGCTTAGAAATAAAGTCATCTAAAGTACTCCCCAAAAACTCATCAAAGTTTGGGTGACCTTGAAAATGACCCTAAAGTCTTTCTATTTTCATGTTTTCTATTTTTTATGCATCTTGGCTTATGAGGGGGACTTCATCACCTCCCACAAGTTGTTTAGGGAATATTTAACCTAAGGTTTCATCTCCCAGCATTGACTTCATTTGACTCTCTTTAGAGTTACACATGGGATGTAGTGGCACTTTAGATGTCACACTACACTGAGAGAATGGTAGGATGTAGTGGTTGAAAAAAGGACTAGACATTTTTCAGCAAGTTGAGTGATATGGACCCAAAATTTGTGCTTTTATTTTGCATTATTTGGTGTGAAAGTCATTGTGTAATTGATTCCCCTATATCATTCAGAAACTTATTAGATTTTAGACAAATCCCCACTTGCCATGAAATTATTGTTGGTGCAAGGTGCGCCTCAAGGTCCATGTCATAGTACTATCATTTGAGAGAAGGGGGTGTAAAAACCATAATATATAATGCACATTTACTTTTGGATGAACACTTAAAAATCCTTTCAAATGACATATATTGATGGATTTCGATAGTACTAAGCAACCTTGTCAATTTAGGATTTAAGGGCAATTAATTAGTTGGTCTTGTCCTAGAATAAAGTCCTATTTAGAGTCAAAAACTTGGTGTAAACAAACAATCAAAACCAAACACATAGTCCAAATTTTCCTTTGAATAGAGAGGTATTATGTTGCCCATGTGAGATCATCAATTTGCCTTGTTCAAAAGTGTATCAAAATCTTGAGAGTCATATCATCCACTTTGGCATAGTTATGCTACCCAATTGAGTCTAGACCTTTACCAACATTATTTAAGTCCTTAATTTATAATCTAAATTTGGAATTACACCTTTACAAGTTCATAGGGTTGATGTGTTAAGTGGGTTCACCATTTGTACTAAACTTGAGGGAACTTAGGTTTAATTTCCAATTTAGGTTGAAGGTTGTTTTAGACTCATAATCATTATCATCACTTGATAGACTGAAGCTATTTTATACTAAACACTTACACTTTAAGTCTATGCATCACACCATTTTGAGTTAAGAAAGGTAGTGTTATGTTGTCAAAATTATGGGAAAATGTCTTTACCTTAGAGAGTCTTTGAAACAAACTTTTTTATCACACCTTTTAGGTAGTATAGCATCATTACGATGCCCAAATCATTTCAAACTTTATTTCATGGACCCTCTTACATAGAATTCCAAATTTGTTCCTACATATTCAGACTGATCCAACTGTACTTTTGATTCTTTGTCTAAAACATAGTTATACTATTCACATTTGTCTAGCTTGTTTTTCAAAAAGAACCAAGTTTTATACCATTATATATGAGATAATAAACTATTGCTAAAGTGCCTTTTGTTTCATACCTTATACCTATTTGACAAAATTCATGTCCAAGAATCGAATGCTTAGTGTTTTTTAGAAGTGTTTCAAATCTGTTAGATTAAAACTTTCATCTATTTTCAAAGTCTAGATTTTGACACCATTTGGCCAAGAGTCTTAGCACATGCCTTGTTTGATCCTATCTTTTGATGCCATTTGGCCAAAAGACCTAACAACCTTTAAATTCCTAGATTAGGCTGATTTGAAACACTTTGACATTAAAGTTTGGAATTTCAATTTTTCAGTCCATTTACTTGATTATCTTTGTGTGAACAATGAAATGTTAGATATTTTACATTAGTTTGTTTCCTCATAAATCTTTGCATAAACCTTTTGATCCTTTTGACAAATCTAGACCAAGTTTAAGGCATGATTTGTTTTAGATTATGTGCTTTTTAGAGTTTGTATAATTCTTTGACCTTTTATCACCAAGCATTGACTATGGATCCCAACACGTATTATTAAACTCATAGTGGACTCATATGCAATATAGGGATTAGTAATGTAGTTGCACAATAAGAAATGGTACAAGACCCTTATGTGAATAACATTACTTATGAGATGGATGCTTATCCCTCTTATAACACTCAATTAGGGGCACAAAGCCAAGATACATTGTCTAACTATTTGGTTAACAGACCAACTTACATAGAATAGGACCAAGAACAAACTACACAATACTTAGCTACAATACCCATGGTGGATGAGCCAGTACTTTAACAACCATAGCCTACTAATTCGGCTTCCACATATGATCCATTTTTTGTTTGATTAACATTTTTTAGAGAATAAAGATGAGATTTTTGTTAGGGTCATAGAGGTAGGGGCTAAGTTTCTAGTAAACTTCCCCCATGAAAATTTACCAAATCTAGTAAGAGTTCCCCACAATATCATTTATGATTAATAGGCTTCTTCTAGCAATCATATGGCTCTAGTCCAAACAACATACCAAGACCCCAATATATCCAATAGAGGAAAAAAAATCATAGAAGATCACTTTAACCAAATGAAAATAGCATACCAAACCTACCTAAATTTAGCATGCAATTTCAATTAGATGAACATGATAAGTAAGCCTCTCATTGACCTAGTTCCTTCAGCAAGGGTGTTAACAAAATTAACTAGACAAGATAATCTGAGTTCTAACCCATTTAAACAAACCACTTCTATAGATAACTTGATACATATGACAGTTATTGAAGAAGTATTTTTGATTTATACATTGAATAGTGAGACAAACATAGTAGACATTATGTAAACAATGTCTAATCTTGATCGAAGTGGCACTAACACACAAACAACTAGCTAATAACAAGTGCCTATAGTTAATCCCATGATTAGATCATCATACCAAGGAATAGGATTTTTTGTACCCTAGCCTTAACTAGCTACTTCCTTAAGTGTACAACCTACAAGATAAGATAATCTTATAATAGCTAATGTTACACCTCAATGATAGAATGTGATAAATCCTACTTCCCCTCAAAAACTAGCAAGTGGTATTCCATAAAAGCAGACACAATCTAGTGTATCAACACAATAGAGGATGAATATATTACCACCTCAATCAGGGGAAACTAATGTACCACCTAACCAGGTAATGATGAACATGCCTATTCAGTCACAAACTAATATGTTAATTCAAAACCATCTAATGACTAATCAATAGCATGTAAATATTGGTCAGTGACATATGCTAATTATGCAACATGATTTCACTTCTTCATAGGGATTCATGTAATAATGAGGTCCCCATGTTTCTCAAGTACCTACTAAACAACCGTTGATTCAAAATATGCCACAAATTTAGAGATAGGGTCTTGGTCTACAAGTTCCTACTTAATGACAAGGTTCGATTAGTCAGCAACATGTCCCTTTTCAACCATAGTAGGCACAGTATAGTTATATCCCTTCATTTAAACCATAAAATCCTCCAATTCAAACCTTTATCATCAACCTAAACCAGAATATCATGTATTCAAATGTGTAATTTCAAATACATCCCAACCTATGTATGTGTATTCATGGTCCATTCCCCAACCAAGCCAATGTACCCCAATAGGTGTCTCCATCATATCCTAGTCAAAGTGTCCCACTTGTGACCTCTTATACATTTAACCAAACTAATATTCTCCCTCAAACCAATATCCCTTCTAGTTTCTTATCTCAATAATTGTAATAGATGAAGGATGCAATTGCTACCATTCAGGCAGGGAAGCAGACTAAGAAGTTAAAATTAGATGATGTGTGTTCCTATACATTCAACATAGAGTATTTTTAGATACCATTTCCTCTAGGATATGAACCACCCAAATTCAATAAATATAAAGGGAAGCGTGACCCTAAGGCCCATTTGATCGAATTCTTTATCACATATCAACTAGTGGAATATAATGACATATACCTTGTGTTGTTGTTTCTAAGGAGATTAGATGGATAATCCTTAGAGTAGTTTTTAAAGCTATTCAATAATTCAAAAACAAACTTTCATGACCTTTCTGATAAATTTGTGTAGCACTTTTCCTACAATCTTGAGCATGAGATTTCATTAGTGGACCTGACACAAGCAAAGCAAAAAGTTGGGGAGAGTTTTACAAGTTATTTATAGTGATGGAGAGCCTTTGTAAGCTATTTTACCCATATTTTATTATATAAATAATTAGTTATTGTGTTTACTAAAAATTTGAATAGTGAGATAGCCTATCATTTAGAACTACAATGTGCATATACATTTAAAGAGATCATTGATAAAGGTTTGTTGATCGAGAGGGAACTCATCAATAAAGGGGTCATCAAGATTAATTCAACTAATCAAAATCAAGTTATCAATCATAGAAATTACCAACATCCAAATTAAATGCAAGCATCACAAATAGCACATGCCAATAATCAAGAAAGATTGAAGTAATTCAACTAAAATAGGAATGTTATGGGAAATGGAGTAACTAAATCTCATCATATCCAAACTATGCAGACATCATCTACACCACCTTTTTAGCTTACTCCTACCAACAACCTCTCCAGCCAATGTTACAAGCACAATAACCAAGACCTGCACAATAAATATAGCAGTCTTTACCATTGCAAACCCCTCCTCATAGAAGAATTGTCCCTACATGTCTTGTATTTATTGACCTAGGAGAGCCTATTAAGTCTATATTTTTTAAGCTTGATACTACTAATTTGATTAGTTGGCCCATACCAAAACATTATTTTTAAGGCATTCCTTACCCTAATTGGTATCATGAAAATGAATTTTGTGATTATCATCAGGTCAATGGGCATAATCTATGAAATTGTGTCTGGATCAAGCATTTAATCAAGAATATGTTGGAGAATGGGGAGATAAAATTGTATAATGGCTCTTCCACTTCTAATAAAACTCTTGAAATCTATCCAAACCCTTTTTCCTAAAATAACAATCATTAGTAGCAAAATAATCAGCAACAACAATAATGGCTAGTGCAATAGCAAAATCAGTAGAATCAATAAAATCAATAACAAGACCCACAATGACAAAATAATAAACAAAACTAAGGTTAGAATGGTAATAACCAACAAACCTACATGTAGTTACACATGAATATAATAGGGTTTTAGGTCATATTGTAGGGGGTAGCATTAATACCATCTCCATTAATCCTAGACCAAGCACTAATCAATCTAGACCATTGCTAAACAATAGTATTCAACCAAATCACATGGATAATCCTTATTTGACCTAGGAGTGCATACAAGAAAACTAGAAAACTAGGACTCCCACTTTTGGATCTTGTAGTGACAACTCATTATTGCCATGTGACCACATGCAAGTGCATCAACAATTGAGACTTGACCTATCTAGTCCTACACCATTTCTAACATTAGTTAACAATAATGGTCTAGTATTTAATCTTGATTATGCAATCACAACGTGATAGTTGAATATTACTATCCCAAGCCCAAAACCATCCACCACTTTGCCTGTCATCCAACCAACTATTCAACCTCAAAATAAACAATTCACTACTGACCAAGACAAGAAGTTTGATATTATGGAATAATTACAGAAGACACTAGCATAAATTTCTATTTTAGATATGCTATGGACATCAATAATCTATAATAACATCTTAAATGAGTTTTTGACCCAATCAACTATTGCTAGTGACATATCCCCTGATAACTTTCAAGCTTTGGTTGGACACCTAGCTCCAGCCCAACAAGTCATATTTAACCAAAGTGATATGTTTTCCCTTGGCCCGCTCTATAATAACCCATTATACATAGAAGTTTTTATCAGATACCATAAAGTGAAATGTGTCCTTATTGATAATGGATCTAGCCTCAACATAGTGTCCCTCAATCTCATCAAGCTTCTTGGCTACATGATGATAGATCTCCATCTAAAAACAATAACTATCAAAGCTTATGATAATCAATAAATAGAATCATAGGGCACCATTATTTTTCTAGTTATCATTGGGAATTTGACCCTTGATACACTTTTCCATGTGTTGGATCTTGAGTTATCATATAACATGCTTCTAGGCATCCCTTGATTACATGAGATTCATGCAATCCTATCAAAACTGTACCAATGTATCTAGTTTTCCCACTCAGGGATGGAAGTGAATATTCTAGGAGATTTACACCTTTATGAAAATTGTAATCATCTTGAGGCCAAATTTCATAGCTATAATTATTAGTATGATATGAATCCTAGTTCAAATTAGGATAAAGGAAAGGCTATACTTATTTATCCTTCAGCAGATAATTGCATAGATCCTAATACCTTGGATTCCCTTTCCCATATGCCACCCCCTGAATCTTCCAATCATTTCACCATTTCACATAATGGACCAGGAGAATATGTGACCCATGACACATTTCATATCACCAATCTTCCTCAAAATTTGAAAACCTTTGGGAGACCTAAGGCCATCCCACATATGCATTGGTAATGAAAAAACAAAGAAAAATGACCTGCCACATTTGTAATAACATCTAGCCTAGGCCCTGACCCTCTTGAAGGGAATGAATCATGGTTATATAATGATGACCAAGATAATTGTTATAAAAATTCAAAGTGTCCTATTCCTAATAGGATCATGGAGCATCACAATTATGAAGGAAGAGGCCTCAGACTAAATTAGTAAAGAATTATCAAGCCAATTTCCATGACTAAGTATGAAAGACCTTATGGACTTGGATTTAAATTTCTTGGGGGTGACCCCACATATCTTATTCAAACTCCATCACCAATGACTAGTGATGATGATGCCAACAACAAAGTAGAATCTGATCATAGCCTCACTTTTGATGACCTAGTTGAAACTAATTTGTTTGATAGCAATGCCATTTGTACCCTTACCCAAGCTATTCATTGCAATCCATTGCCATTATATTATCCCTAATTGATAGATTGGGACCAACAAGAATCCAATCTATCAATTAATTAGTTCTAGAATGATGAGGCATTCTATGATTTCTTAGGCCTTAGAGATAATGTTCCATTGGGAGATCACAAATCAAGATTCTCAATCACATTGGATCCTGTATCCTATTTTGGAGAGTGAGTGAACACCCTTATCCAAAAATATAAGTAAAACATTGAGGTCCCAAACTGAAAACCTCTTTGAGGTGCTTTTTGACTAGGGAAAAAGTAAAGATAAAGGTTAGTCTAGTGTTGAAAACTTGTCTCAGGCATCATTAGATGGGGGTGTTCATTTTTATTCAAATTTAGACCAAGAGACCACTAACGATGAACTTACCTATGGATCTGAGTTCAATTTTGAGAAGCAACAAGTATTTGATCAAATTATCCAAGAATTTGCAACTATTTTTTTTACATGGCTAAATCTCCCATTAAGAGACTCAGATTCATCATGCCTAGGAAAAGTTGAAGAGCAAGTCCTAACAGAGGACACTAACACAATCCAATAATTCAAGTCATTGCCTACTATCCTAAAAGATGGTTCGACCCTTCTAGTCAAAGATTCAATAAAGGTAAACATTAGGACTCTATCAGACATAAAATGAATAAAATTAGGTTCATCCCTTATTAAGGATAACATGATGTTTTTACAGCTCTAATGAGAGATTTTGTGGATATATTTGTGTGGGCCTATTTTGACATGCCAAGATTAGACCCGACCTTAGTTATGCACCACCTTATGGTTAATCCTGACACTAAGTCATTAAAATAAAAGATACATATTATGCATCCTCATATTATTGTATTGGTAAAGAGAGTGTTAAAAAAGCTCTTAGAAGTAGGATGTATCCAATCCATTGACTACTCAGATTGGATCTCTAATGTAGTACCTGTTAGCAAAAAGCTTGAAGGATTCAAAAAATTTAATAATTTTTGAGACATCAACAAAGCCTATCCTAAAGATTATTTTCCATTTCCTAATATCAACATGACCATCGAATCCATGATAGGTTATGAAATCATTTCACTCATGGAAGGCTTTTTAGGATACAATCAGATTAGAATAATGCCAAAAGATCAACATAAAATAGAATTCACCACTCCATGGGGAACATTTTGCTATCAAGTGATGCCATTTGGCCTTAAGAATGTGGGAGCTATATATCAAATATCCATGATTATCATATTCCATGATATGATGCATGATATTGTTGAAGACTATGTCGATGACATATTAGGTAAATTAAAGACCAAGGTTAACCATCTAGTAGTGTTGCATAAGATATTTGAAAGACTATGAGAGTAAAAAGTTAGACTAAATCCAAAGAAATGTGTGTTTGTTATAAATTCAAGTAAATTACTTGGCTTCATCCTATCTCATAGAGGTATTGAATTTGATTTAGCTAAAGTCCATGTTATATCCAAGATGCTACCACTAACCAATTTTAAATAGCTCTATAGTTTTCAAGGTAAGATCCAGTCCATTCAACACTTCATCTTTCAATTTGTAGATAAGTGTCATCCATTTACACATCTTTTTAAAAAATGAGTTGCATTTCACTAAGATGATCACTACCAAATAGATTTTCAGCAACTCAAAGATTATCTTGTCAATCCACCTATTTCATTACCTCCTATGCTAGGAAATCCATTCTTGTTATACCTATCATCTATCGATTATGCTCTAGGGGCACTCTTATCTCAACATGATGACAATGGAAAGGAGAATGTTGTTACTAACTAAGTCATACCTTGGTTACATATGAACATAGCTATACACCTATTGAAAAAGCTTGCCTAGCCATGGTTTTCACGGCTCAAAAATTACATCATTACATATGAATAATAAAACCATGGTCATTTTAAAATCAGATCCACTCAAGTATATATTATCTAAAATAGATTTGCAAGGTAGAATGGCTAAATGGATCATGATTCTTAGTGAGTTTGACATAGATTATGTCAATCAGAAATTAATTAAGGGACAAGTTCTTACAGATCAACTTGTTAAAGCACCTCTTATAGACACATAGCCACACAAGTTTCCATTTCTTGATGAATATATCATGACCATTAAGGATACACCCCTTGAGGATCAACCTTAGAAGTTGTATTTTGATTATTCATTCACTACGCATGGATCATGGGTAGGCTTATTATTTATGACACCATAGGGGGATCTAATCCCTAAATCATTTAAAATCAGCTTTCCTCATATAACCAACATGGCTGAACATGAAGCACTTGTTGCAGGACTTTGAAAAGTAGTAAAATGGAATATATTTCATCTTCAATTTTATGGTGATTCTCAATTAATACTCAATCAGGTCACAGATCATTTTCAAACCAAAGATGATAAGTTAGTTCCATATAAATCCATGGTTGACACTCTTAAAAAACAAATAGCCAACATTAAATTTGAGCACATACAAGTGTTAGTAACAGAATTATAGATGTCATGGCTATTATTGGCTCACTGATTCGACAAATAGATAAAGTTAGAGAGTATCAATTCCTCATCAAGAATTTGTCAGCACCAGCTCATGAACCCTCAACCATTGCCATGATTTGTGATATTATTGGTTCTAATTCTATTTGGTACTTAGACCTTTACAACTACCTTCATGACCAAGTTCTACCACCTAACTTATCTCAAAAACAAACCAAATTCTTCATTCATCATTCCACTCATTATACTTTACTTGGATCCACTCTTTGCCATCATAGTTTTGATGGAACTCTTCTTTGTTATTTAACTTTAGCAGAGTCTACATTAGTGTTAAGAGAAGTTCATGAAGGCATATGTGGATCCCATTATAGTAGGGCAGTCCTATCCAAAAATATCTTGTGTACTAGTTATTATTGGCCCATAATGGATGCAAATACCACTACATATGTAATGAAATGTGTCAAATGTCAATGGCATGCTAAGTTGATTCATGCCCTAGAAAAAACTCTAAAACTAATGTTGAAACCATGGCCATTTTATACATGGGGACTTGACCTCATTAGGAATATTACCCCCACTTCATTTGATGGCCATAAACATGTCCTTACCACCACTGAATATTTCACTAAGTGGGTTAAAGCTATACCCCTCACGTAACTAGAAAACAAATTTCCAAATTCATCTTCAACCATCTCATCTGTCACTATGGTATCCCCTCTAACATTATATCTGATAATGGAAGATCATTCAATCAAAAAGATGTAGACCAATTATTTACTGAATACAACATCACCCAACATTTTTCTATAGCATATTACTCTCAAGGTAATGACCAGGCCAAGGCATCCAACAAAACCATTGTCAACATTCTCAAAAAGATTGTCAATGATGTCAGTTGTGATTAGCACCTCTAGATATTCCTTTCCCTTTGGGCATATCATACCAATCATCATACCCCCATAGGATCCACTCCATACTCACTTGTTTATGGTATTGAATCCATCCTTCCCATTGAGTTTGAATTGCCTTCACTACTCATCTTTTTTAAGCATGTCGTAGATGATCATGACTATCGAGTAACTCACCTACAATAGCTAGATATACTAGATGAGAAATGCATGGCCACACTCAACAATATTTAAATATACTAGAATCAACTCAAAAGCCACTACAATCAGTGTGTGAAGTATAGAAAATTTGAACTTGGTGATCTTTTTCTCAAAGAATACCATGGCTAAGAAGAAACATAAAGGGAAATTCAAACCAAACTAGATAGGGCCTTTCATCATCATTGTAGATTATGGATCAGGATTATATAGGCTTTCCACACCAAATGGTGATGAACTTCTAAAGCTAATGAATATTATTCATCTCAAGTGGTACTATGCTTGAATGTTAAGGTGTATTGTCTATAAGGACCATTTTAGTTATGCATTTTTATCACTATTCTTTTTTGTACACATACCATTCGTATCCATCCTCTTTACCATATCCACTTTCCACTTCTAACCTATCAAACCAATGTGTTCTAAAATCCTATCCTATTTGATATTTGTTTTTATCATTCATTACATAGTTTTAGCATCAAGGTATCTGATAAGTTCAGCAGTTTGTTCAAGAACTTTAGATAGAGATCATATTTTGGGATAGTGTGATAGAATTTTTGGTAGTTACATCCTTCATTTGTTATTATTTCTTACCACCAATTTTGCTACTAATTATAAACACCTTTGGGAAAATTAGTACATTTGATTTATGCCACTATGACCTAGTTATAACTACCTCTGGGTAAACTAGGGGAAATACTAAGCCTTGATGTACCAATTTTCCACTTCTTATACCATGTTGTGCCTTTATACCCAACTATGCCTATTATATTTGAATTGGCTATTGTACAAGTCAAATTCCTCCACTGTAAGGGTGGAACTATAGTAACTTGAGGTCCTATTCTAGGACTATGTAGTCAATGCTCAATACTTATTGAGGTCAGCTCAGTCACCCTTTTCCCAATGTTCCCACCATTTTACAAGAAATCTAAGTTTGAACGCTGACACCATTTTGTGAGAAACCTAAGCCATGCTCTCACTCTTTTGTGAGCAATATAAGTATGAACACTCTTGTCATTTTATGAGATTTAACCATTTGGCATCTCATCATTCTTGATTGAGTTTAGATAACTTCAACACACTTCCAAAAACATTTAAAAAAATTGTTATAAAAGAATAAAAACATTGACCACTTCTTTGCCTTAAGGATTCTAGGAACCCTTACTAAGTTACAAGTAAGTCACTTGTCATTTAGTTTCCCAATCCTTTTTGGCCTTTTTCTCTCATGCACTTTCTATTTTACAAGACCATTCCTATTCTTCTATCACATCCATTCTGTTTTTTTCCTTAGTTATCATATTCTTTCCATTCCCTGGGAGAACTACATTTATCCTAAAGTTTTTTATTGGATATTACATCCATTAAACTATGTAGATAGCATCCACTTACCCAGTGCATATGGAAACATCTTGGCTACCCCCTTCCTTTTCTTCTATTCCCCTATTTAGTTTGTTTATTAAGTTGTTGCCTATTTTATAGGGGCAATGTTCATGGGGTTTTTATTGCTTTGTTTGTTTGTTTACTTTTGCTTATTTTGTTTGTTTGTTTGCCTATTTGTTTGCTTTTAACACTGTTGCCTTGATTTAGTTTATGTGTGTTCATTGGGTGATTTCTTGTCCACACTTATACTTGAATCCATCCTTATTCATATGTTTACATTATTATCATGGTTTCTATCATTGGTGCATTATTTTCTATTGATTATTGGATTATGGGAGTTAGTCCTTATGCATATTTTTTCTAATTCTTTATAGTGTTTTATCATAAATCCTACCATCACATGATACAACAAAACTTAGCTTTAAGAAGTCTATTTAGCAATGGTGGCATCTCTTCAGCATCAACATCTTGATTCTACTCCCAATCATATTCCAGATAGAGTAATTAACCATGAAAGAATTCAATCTTTATAAGTTCATATGACCATCTCCCTACTACTAAGTTGTTACAGTTCATCATTACCCTCTGTATTAAGTTATCATCATCCTTGACTAAGTTTATCATGTTTTCCATAATCAAGGTCCAATGATTATAACTGCCTATAGGCAAATCATTGCACACCATCCCACCTACATTTCTTAATGATTATAACCACCTTTGGGAAAATCATTGTTTTGTCACCACTTTACTTTTCCTTCCTATATAGGGGCATGTTATTATCTTGTTTGTCTATCTTAACTGGGATAGTTCCATCTTCTCAATGATTATAATAGCCTTTGGGCAAATCATTGTGTTATCATACCACATTGCCACTATCGATATACAATGCTTATAACCACTTTTGGGCAAACCATTGTACACTATCCCACTTGCATTATCAATGATTTTAACTAATTTTTCACTATCATTGTGTTTTCACCTGATTATCTTTCCTTTCTTTGGTCCCCTCATTTCACTTCTTTCTTTTTGAGGGACCATTTTCCAATCCCCTTGTGCCAACCATTCCCTCGAGGGGGCATCATACAGTTAGTTTATCATCATTGCAGTTGAAGGCATACAGGACCTTTTCATTCTTTGAGATTTTATTATGCTTATAGCTTTTAATGCCTTCCCAAATAGGGGAAAACTATAGACATCTAAAATTGGCCACCAATAACCTCCAACCAGGCTTTTGAACAATTTCCATCTAAAACATATAATTTGGCCTAAAAACACTAAAATGTGTAAGATGATGTGAAAATGACATATTCAAGTGCTGATTTTGGCTAGGGCATCCCTAAATAGGGTAATGCAATTTATGGGATACCTAACTTTGATCAGTTTACTTTGAGTCAAAATGTCAAATTTGCACTTGCGTGCTCTAGACTGCTTTTTGCTATCAGATCTTTTGCACAAGACTTTTGCCTTTGTTATTTGTTGTTAGAAACATTCTAAATGGGAATATGCATCCAATGCATCTAAAGTGGACTTCTAATTTAAATCCAATCAAATTTAGGACCAATAATAAGACATTCTAATCAATTTGGGTAATTTGCGCAAAAAGTGCTTAATCATGCGTAAGAACTAATTAACCCAAATCAAGGCATAATTAATAATTTTATGGAAAATTGTTGTATAATTTGTTTTAGAAATGAATATTGAATATTTTCATCATCAAGTGACCTCATTTCTTGGGAAGATATTCCTAGGCCATAAATGCCACAAATATCAAGATTCATGCCCTCCATGCCTCATCAATGCCTTCCATGATGCCCTCCATGCCTCTTAATTTACCCTTATTCCAATGCCATGATGAGGATAATTATAAACTTAATTCCAAAAATTGAATTAATCCTCAACCACACATCTCAATCTTGTGATGGATGGTTGAGGTTGATTCTGATCAAATCTAAAAATCTATAAATAGGAGGCCTCACAACATCATTTCTAACTTAATTTATGAGAATTTATAATTTAGGATTGGTTCCAAAAAGCTTCAAGAAACTAGTGTTATAATGCCAAATTGATTCAAATCCAAGCCAAGCCATAAGCCAAAGGTGCCAAGAGGAGATGAAGGTAGCCACACTCCATTGAAGAAGACCTCTTGAAGCACAAGCCAAGTAAGCCACCATTACAAAGGCATTTGCAGAATCCAATGAAGGTGAAAGGAATTCTTTTGTTGTCATTCCTTGCTTTTTAGTTGTGCTTATCATTTGATTTTGTTAACTAAGCTCTTCCTAGTGTCTAGACCTAGAGATGTTATTTTATTAGTGTGTTAATTTCATTTTGTTTTCATTTTGGAACTAACACCATACTAACCATCCTCTCTTGAGTCAAATTCCTATATCACACATCTTAAGGTCACAAGTTTATTATTATATCTATTGATTTTTTTACCAAATGTGATGAAGTGAATACTTTAGATTCTACAAAAGGGGATCACATGTATAAGTTTTTAAAGAAACATATATTGTCTCAATCTTTACTCCATTATTTGATTATTACATATAATGCTTCATCTCTTAATAATAATACAACCAAGCATATTTTTTATTAAAATAATATTTGACATACATTTCCTACTCCCTATTACTTCCCAAAGGAAAGTTCAAGCCAAGGATATAAATAAAATAATTGTGAGCATCATAAGTAATATTATTTTTTAACATCGTGAAGATTGGTTTATTTACATAATATATGATTTATGGGCTTATCATGACTGTCAAGATAGATTTGAGGAAAGCCCATTAGTGGTGTAAAAATCTTAAAGTTCATGTACTAAGATCAAAATCCTCATCTATAGTCACATGGGGAAGATATATGTCTGATACAAATATCTATATAGTTAATATATCAAGTCATGAATATCTATGTTGATGATGACTCTATCACAGTGCTCGTATATATGAACTATTTCATATCACTAATGGTGGTGGTACCTATGGAGGTGGAGCTTGTATGATCTAGATAGTGCCCTTAGACTTAAAATTATTTATTTTATGTTTCAATGTTGTGCATGTGTCTATATCATGTCTTGTGAGTCTATGAAAGTGATAAAATAGTTTCCCTTCCTATAGTGATAATCTATTAATTGATTTGTGTTAGACTGGTTAATATCATCAATCCTCTATCAAGTAGTTGTTGTAATAAATGGTATGGTATATTCTATGAACTCCCTATATAAATTTATATGGTTGAATTAGTATCCATGGATGTGACCATATGTATTGAATGGATCAGGGGATCTGTTATTGACTATGGTTGAGTATGAGGTCTCATAAATATAGTATCCTAAACAAGTGGGGTTGTTAGTGTATGAAAGGGTATGATTGCCTTTGAATTATATTTATACTCTATTAGGCCCACTATTTAAAGCTCAATCCACATAAATAATCATTGATGTCTATTGATGATTGATCATCCTCTATAGTGGCCTATGAATCTATGTTAGAATTATAAATGTAAGCCTCTTCTAAATTTACAATTAATGGTAATTAGGTTGTGAGGATCTCATCATATATCCTAGATGAGTATGTTTGTACTATGAGAGGTTATTCTTCTATTATCAATGAAGGTACATATGCTAGGATAGGTTAGTCCTCTATCATTGGTGAAGGTGCCTATGTTGGGAGAGGTTAGTCCTTAACCATTGGTGAAGGTACATATGTTTTAGAAAGCTTTTAAGGTGGTATATGAATAGTCTTAATAGACTCCCCTAACTCATAAGTATGCATATTCTCAGTGGGAATCTTGTGAGGTGGGGGTTAAATGAGAACATGAGGTTTCCCATCTGATGATGTACTTAGTGTAGGAGACTCATTGAGCCTACAATATCTAAATGATTGATTACCTAATAGACATGTGTATATGTACCTATTATGTAAAAATTTGACACATTTTTGAAGAGTGGAAGGTACAACCTCCATAGCATGTATCCAAGGTCTCTTGAGTAGAAAATTATAATGTAAATGGTTTGACATCACCTAAAATTGTGTAGATAATGTCTTTGGTCCCACTATAATATCTAATGTGATTAATCCCAATGTCTATCTAGTAATGTCATCAAACCCTCAAATGTTCTTCTATGTCTTCTAAATATATGTTATATCAACCCTCATGGTTTGTATAAATGTGAGGTTACATATATTGAGTCTTGAACAACTATCAATGAGAACTCATTTAATATATGTGTTGTTGATTTGATCTTGAATAAAAAGTGGCAAGTTCTAATCAATTACTGATTGTGAAGGTAAATCCTCATTATAAAAATATATCACATCCTCCACATCTTTGATAGTATTCATGATAGACACAAAAAAGGATGGATCAGTGTCATGAGGCACATATGTGTGATTAAGTTCTTAGAATAAAATATCTTTAAAGATTGTTACTTTTTAAAGTAATTATAATATAGATATTTTAACTAGTGTATTTCTTAATTGATCCACTATATCAAATTATCTTTGCTAATATTTGGGTGATTTCATAGTGTGTTGGGGATGAGGAGGGATGGTAGGGTTATGATGTTCTTATATATGTTGAGGAGGCACCTAGTTCTGCCTAGTGATAGCTCGAACCATGGGATCTACTATTTTCCTAGGGTGAGTAGAAGAGGTGGGATGGGACTGTAGATAATCAAGTGGTCTAGGTGGAGGAAAAACAAAAGGAGACCTATGAGCTCTTTCTTATCTAGTATTCATTGAAGGTATCTTAAAGTGATATATATAGTAATAATCCATAAAAAAAAAGGGGCTCGCATGATGGAGGACTAATATGTAAAATAAGATTAGCTTGAGTTGAATCCATAATAGGAGTAACATACATGTGTACCTTTATACAAATGATTGGTAATAAACATGCTAAGAAAACTAATAATATTTTTACCATGAAGTGAAATATGGATTCTATCATGATAATCATGGTAGCAAGCTATAAATAGAGACTGAGTAACTGCTAGAAATGTGAACCCTAGGGTTATCTATAGTTAGGGTTTTTAGAATCTAGGATTTCTTTGCAATAATTTAAATTACATGTAAATAAATTAAAACCCTAATATGAAATTAATTTAATTTATCTAGGTTATCTAAAAAATTTAAAAATTAGAAGTATGTACCCCTAAATTATTGCACAAAAGTTTGGATTAATGTAGGGTAGGATTTGGAGTAATATTAAAAGTAACTTAGGTTCATCCAATGATTTAACCTTTTAGGGTTTTACAATGTAAATCCTATGTTTATATTAAAGGGATAAGATGTATAAATTAGTCAAATAATATTTAATAATCAAGAAATTATTTGTTATGAATTTTGACCTTCTTTGAATTTCTAAAATTAGTAATAAATATGCATAAATATAGACTTATTTGGAAAGTGACTATCATGGATGATTTGGGTTCTAAAAAATATGTTCTAAATAGGTTTGAGTTTTGTCAATAGGGTCTCGAGATGTTTTTGCTCACTAAATAGTAGTACCCCACCTATATAGTAATGCTATACTACTTTAATGTCCTCAAAGTGGTGATAGTGTCCCCTTTATAGGAATATTTCTATTTTATAAGAGTGCATATGCCTGTGTTTTTAGGTCTTGTTCCTACATGTATGAAATATGAAAGTCTATGTTGTGTATACACACAATATTTTCAACTTTATCAAATATTTATGATTTTTATCTTAAAAAACCCATCAAGTCTCAATCTCTTTGAGTGCATGCGCTAAAGGGTACACTAGGAAAGGAGTAGTCAAACCATTGGTGCTTCATAGGATTATTGTCCCTTATTTCCACTTATTACCAATACAACTAACTCATAAATCATTCCCCTAAGCTATTACTCCTCTTTTACACACTCTTCCAATCAATTCTAACCTCTTATCCCTCTTTTCCTAACCTAAATCTCCTTTTGATAGTTTACAATACTAGGTTTACTGGTTCGATGCTATACTCTTATAGGTGAAATTAATTTAGGGTCTAGGTTGGCTCTTGACCAATGTAGCCCATGACCTAGTAAATTTTTGTCCATAATAGTACTAGGTTGACTAGGTCAACCCTATCAACCAAAAATTTCAAAATGGCTTAGGGTTAGATCCACCTATATATACAAGATCATTTCATAATTATTAAGAGATGTCAAGAGTTATTATTCACCTTCAGTTCTTTAGAATATGCCCTTCCACCATTCTACTTGAGGAGTCTTAGCTTAGGTTTCTACTTGGAGAATAAAATCTTGTGGAGAAGTTTTAGATGCTTTGTCCTTTCTTAGTGATCCTTAAAAACCATAACAACCTCTTTCAAAGCCCTTTTTTCTAAGGGAGATATTGAGTCTTGATGGTTTCATCTTTCAGGTAAGTATTCTCTAACTTTTCTCCTCTCTTTAGTAGATAAAAGTAGCATAAGTAATGGCTTTCGAATAGTATTACTCTTTTTCTCCATGTATTAGGTTATTACTCATACATAGCATAATTGAGATTATCCTATGCATGTTTTTTTGTTTACTAACCCCCATATTGTGCCACAAACTTTGGTGATCAATAGATTATATTTTTTTACTTTACTTGTTATTAGTTTAGTGAATATGAAAACATAGGGCATAGTTAGGGTTATTGTTTGATTGTGCTTGACTGAAAGCTTTGGAACCTTCCTTAGTATTGTTTTTGTGATAAGAGATACCTTAATTGGGTCTATTATATCCACATATTGGTCATATTCTTGATTATCTAATTTATTCCCAATTAGAAGTGTAAGTAGGATCTATCTTCTCCAAGTTAGGATTGATTTATAGACTGGATGCATTTTTGATTGCATACATGTTGTGCCTGTAAAACTTGATCTAGTGTGTAAACCTTAATCCTCATTTCAATTATGGCATGAGAAATAATTATGTGTTCATTAGTAGGAAAGGTTGGACATCCTCAACACCCCACTGTGAAGAGAGTTACCTACATACCAATACTCTAAATAAGGATCAATCTTGATGTAGTAATCCCAACTAATGTTTGATGCAAGTGTATGTAAATTTTAGAATGAAAGTGGAATTGGATGCCTTGAATGTGCTTGAGATTTGAAAATTTTGAAATTTGGCCTTAGGGATGTTGTAGATGGTAGTATGGAAAAATAAGGATCAAACAACTTATTTTTTCTCAACTTGTATTTTGTTTGAATAGGTCTTTTGCATTTATTTTCCATCTAGTAAATAGAGCTCAAATAGTCTTGAATTTATATATATATATATATATATATAATGTGGATAAAAAATGTACTTAGGCCTACCTTAGGTGGGGAAGATATTTGAAAAAGTATCTATTTGGGAGAGTTAGTTCAAAGGACAATAGTGCCCAATTGGCGACACTAGCACCATGTGCTTGTAGTGTCCCAAATTTGGAACTAGTGCCCACCTAATAGACTGCTAGGCAAAATGTGTTGGGATCTAAAAAATGTTATATTGGGACTATGTTTTGTCAAATTATAACTATTTTTGGTTTACAAAATGACTAGAAAAGTGTGACAAAAGACTCTAGGATAGGTCTAAGGCTAAACTAGTAATAGGATAACTCAAATAACACTCTTAGCATCCAAATACAACTTTTAGGTGATTATAATATTGTATCTTTCTAATAATTCTATAATTTTATATTTCTATAGATACTATATAGTAGTGTGGTACCCTTTTCAATAGTGCACTGTGTTAGTTTCCTATGTGTCATGTTAATTCCAATGTGATGTTTCTATTTATATTTGAGACCGATATGGTTGTAATTATCTTTCACTATATTTTCTTGAATCTAAGCTTTGTAATATGTGTCTACGTGCTAAAAAATATGTTATGGGTACATTAGTATATAATGATCTCTATAAAAATCCATGTGAATGCCTCCTCTTTTGAAGGGAGTTATTGAACCTATGCAATAATTATCTCAAAAGAAAATCTATGCATCATGTGTATTAAACTAAGAACATATGATATTTTCATGATAAACCAATATAATGTGTATACATGACAATAGAATGTAATATGATCTGATCATAAGTTGTTAATATATGATTTATGTTAGATATATCATTCCCAAGGTTATCAAGATAAATATAACAATATAACCATGTATATGAATAAAAAATCTAAGTATAATCTAAGTAATTACCTAAGGGGATGGGGAAAGATGTCCATGAAGGCACCTAAGGAGGAAGGGGAGATGTATTAATTCTACCATGGCATCACAAACTAGATGAAAGTGTAACAAGACAAGTGTCATGGCCATGATTCATATATGAAATCATACATACAAACACATGAGTCATGCAAAGTAGGCCAAGGGTACATAATATAAGGCACATAGGCACATTTCACTAAGTTTGAGAAAGATCAAACATAAGAGGACATATTCAAATGTCTAGATATTCATAGAGAAAATAAGGTTGGTTTAGAGCCACATGGAAGGACATGTTCAAATGTCCAAATACACAATCAAGAATCACACGCAATGGCATAGGTACATGTCCAAAACATACACATAATGAAAGGAATTGTCTTATATCTATAGAACAATGGAATATTTAAATTTTGTCAAATAAACGTAGAATAAAATAGATACAATTAGATCTAAACTAGGAAATATATAAATTAAAGTATGCACAAACATGTGGTACAAATCCATATAAGAGAAAATATGTACATAAGATGAGTTTATAGTAGTGGTAGTCAACAAAAAAATAGTGTAGTGTAGAATGATATAACCTAGAAAATAAAAAAACTATGTAGTATAATTCCCCCAATGGGTGAATGTATTAATGTTGAATTGGTGTACTTGTGTATGTGTCCCCAATGGGTAAATAGTACCAAATCTAGATCTATGTAAAGATCTTGAGTCCTATAGTAATCTATGAACACTCAAAAGGAATAAGTGAAGAATTTATGTATGATAAAATCAACTACACTAACATAGATAGCATATGTAGTATCTATCATAAAAAAGGAATATAAACATGAAAATGCATACAATCTAAAAATTGTATTTTCTAAGCAAAAATTTGTATGTTTTTGTATTTTTTAATATATTATGAATTTTTTGTGTTTTTTAAGTATAATTTATGTAGAGGCAACATGAAAATGAAACTATATACAAGGATCCAAGTAATAGAAACTATGTACAAGTAAACTATGAGCTGTTTAGATATAAAATCTCCTTAGATGCATGATGTTTAATGGATTCTTTACTACCTTACCATCAATTGAAGATCGATGATGTACCTTGGGGATAAGCTTTTATGTGATTAAGTATAAGCCAGGCCAATTTATTTTAAACTTTCCTTTTATCTCTTCTTTAGAATTGATATTTTGAGGTTCAATTTGAGAATGAGATTGTTAAATTAAAATTTATACTATGAATACGACTATTATATGCCCATTAGATGCGTTTCTGATATGCTCTTAGGTGCTTTACAACTTGGATGTGTATTCTAGCTCATGTAGACATTTTTATTTGTATTGGTCATATGTGATAATCCCTTTGAGATAAACTCATAGGGATGGGATTTCTAATCCCACTAGAATAACTACTTTAGTTAAATAAACTAATGATTAAGGAGTATCTCTTATCAGTTCATGAATATTAGTGTGGTAAGTTCATAGTGCATAGATGATCTAATTATTCAAATAATCATTAAATTTGGTAACATTTTTACTCAAGATGTTTTTAATTATTTTTTTTTCAGCCTTTGATTTACCATTACCGTATGGGTAGTATGGAGTAGAGAACTTGTGGTAGATATTGTATTTATCACAAAATCTCTTCAATGTTTTATTCTTAAATGATGTTTGTTTATCTATAATCATGGTCACTAATAGGATGAAATGGTAAATGATGTTTTTCATGACAAACTAGCATATATCTTATCCTTTTATGGATAGTAGTGGGACTAATTCCCCTCACTTAGTAAAGTATTATGTATCTATAATGATATATTTGTGTCCCTCAACTAATTCCTAGTTGATTTTACCGATGAGATCAAATCCTTATAGCATGAATGACCGTGGGGAGATAATAAGTTTTATTTTTTATGAATTAAAATGGTGTAGATTAATATGTAATTGACATTTTTCAAATAGTTTAGCATATTTTTGACATTATGGTTCCATGGTGGTCCAATAATATCCTTTTCAGTGTACTTTATGTGACATTGCTTTCTTGTTGAAATGGCCACCACATTCGCTATCATGTACTTGGCTAATGGCCAAATTAGCTTCATCAGATGTCAAACATCAAATTATGTGTCCATAAAAATATAATTTAAACAAGTCCCCACAAATTATGATGTAAAATAGGGTATTTATCTATAATTTGTGCTTATCATTCTTGGTGAAAGTATATGGCATGATAGACTTGGGCAAAAAAATTTATATATCAAAACACCATTCATACATTATTGTATTATGAATGGTGGATAAAAAATTAGAGATATGAGGTCATCCTAGGATACCAATGGTGACTATAACCATTTTATATTAAACATATCCTAATCATCATTGATTTCAATGGGGATCAATGATGTTACACTTGTCATTGCATCAACATGATGATTATCTTTGTGAGGGATATTTTCAATAGATAAGTATTCAAATTAAGCATGTATATATTAAACCATATTATTTTAGGTAATTAAATGTTCTTCCTTGGTTTGGTAGACATCTATAACTTTATTGACAACCAAACATGAATCCATTTAGACCTTAATAGATTTTATTTTGAGAGCCTGAGCTATTTGGAGACCAAGAATTAGTGCCTTGTATTCTATGATATTATTTGTGCATGACAAAATTAACCAATATACAAGTGGTACTATGTGCCCTAGTGGGTTGATAAAGACAATTATGGATCTGACACCTGATGTACATCTAAAACCATTAAATAACATTGTCCATGTGTTAGAAGTGATGTTGTAAGCTATGAAATTGTCTCATAAATTATGATTGATAGTATTGGTATATAATAGTGGTGTTTCTTCCAATCAATCTATAATTAATTATATTCCCCCTTATCAATTTTTATAACATGATATTTAGATCACATTATGTGAGTAATATTACCCATTTTTCAATATTATCAAAGAGATGCAGTTTGGACATGATAAATTTTAAGGGATCTACTTTTGTAATAACATGTGTCTCATTGTTGATCATATAGTGTCAAAGTTTGTGTAGTGAATACGAGTGATAAATATAGTTTTTCCATTGTGTAATAATTTTATTTAGAAGAAAAAAGTATGTGAATTATGTAGTGAATAAATCATTCTTTATGATGGTCATCATGTTGTGCCAACAGCACACCAAGGGCATCATCAATGGATGAAATGTAAAGTAAAAGTGACCTATCAGGTATTGGTGGTGTCAATATACATGGATTCAATAAGTAATGTTCAAGTGCATAAAATATTTATTTAAATGTAATATCCCATTCAAATTTGGTATCTTTCTTGAGTAATCTTGTGAATGACTAAGTCTTATCTGCCAGTTATGCCACAAAATGATATATGGCCTATATTTTGCCCTATAAATATCAAAGTTTCTTTAAGTTTGTAGGAGGAGACATATCCATTATAGCTTTAAATTTATTTGGATCTACTTGATCTCACATTGAGATATTATGAATCCCAATAATTTACTAGATGTGACAATAAATACACATTTCTTTGGATTCGATCATACACTATATTGTCTCAAACTTTCAAAAATATGTCATAAATCAATTACATGATGTTTTCACTCTTTTGATTTAGCTAATAATTCATCACATAATAGTCAAATATTTTATGAATTAGATCATGAAAAATATAGGTCATAGTTTGTTAGTATGTTTATCCAATGTTATTTAATCCAAAATGCATGATTATATGTAAAATTTACTCCTTGGTGTGGTAAAACACAAAAATTATTGATCTTCCTTAACTATCTTGATTTAATTATAACTAGCAAAACCATCCATAAAAGATAGCATCTCAAATCTTACTATGGAGTGTACTATCATATCGATGTTGGGTAGGGGGAATTCATCCTTAGGATATGCTTTATTTAAATGTCTAAATTCATAGCAACATTAAATTTGGCCATTAAGCTTAATAACTAGCATAATGTCATATACCCATTCAAGGTGAGTAACTAGTTGACTAAATTCTACATCAAGGATGTGTGGGATCTCATCTTTGAATAAAATAACCACCTTAAGATGCATTTTTTTTATTTTTATTAACTATTTTTTCTTCTAGATCGATGCCTAGAATATTTAAATTGGACCAAACAAAAGTTTTGGGGAAGTACTTAAAAAATATATCAAATAGTTGCATCCTCTTCTTTATGCAGGCTGGTATTATGTGAAGATCAATGTTTGTGTAATAATTAAACTCAACTTTCTCTTCATTAAGTAATGTATATCTATCGATGGTGCAAGGTGTTGTGGTGTCATCTATATTAGTTGGGATATCATCTGAAATGTCCTAGTTCTCACCAAAGTATGCTTGGGCATTTATGGAATGAGTAACCCTATTATTATGATAAAAGGAAGGGAGATCCTCATATGCCCCTAAGAATTTTAAGATAGATTCATCATTATAGAACTCATAATTAGTGGAAAGATATAGAGAAATGGTATCATCAATAAGGTTAGGGTAAATAACTAAGAGTGTAAAGATATGATTTATTGTATTATCTATCCATTGAATGGGTGGACAAAAAACTATATACTAAGAAGCATGGTTACAATACTTAGCATTAGATGTATTATCCTTATATATAAGTCCCTACCTATATTTTTGATTAGATGCCTCAATAGGATTAAGAATTCATTGTTCATATTTTCTAAGGCATTGTCTTATGTAGCCCATTTTTTTTGAAATATTTTTATGCAAATGGATAAGTAAATCTATCATCATATAATCTCAAGGTATCTGATGGATTCATATGTGAAATATGAATAGTAGATTGTATATGTGGTGTATCAAATTCCATGTGAGGAATATTTTTGTGGGAAGGCTCTGTATTTAAACAATATTTAAATGGTTCATGATCCATAGGGAATGTGTATATAAAAATTTTGTAACTAAAATTTAAAAATTTATTTAACACTGATGGTAATATGTGCATATCATGATTCTAGGGTCTTCCAAGCAAAATATTGTAATTAATATCATTGGCCATAACTTGACATGTTGTAGGTATTGTTTTAGGTCTCAATGTAATGTTTAATGTTATTTGTCCTAAACATTTGCATGGAATATTATTAAATCCTTGAATGTTTATATTATAAGGATCTAAAACCTTATCATGTGTTTTAATAATCTAGATAAAAACAAATGTTTAACCCTAATCCATTGTCTACTAACACCTGCTTGACACCCACATTATTAATTTTCAATGTGATGTAAAGAGGTAGATGTTGATCAATGATTTGTTGAGGTGGGAGATCTTATTTTTTGAAGGAGACATGCTCTTTAGTACATGACCTAATGGATTATTGCCAAAGTTTTGATAAAGTATTTGCAATATTATAATTAATTATTTATGGTTGTGAATGTAGGTGTGGCATTATCTGGCCAATAATACCACACCTCCACCTATAACATTTATAATTAATTTAAAAAAAAATCTATCAATTTATATATTTTTTAATATTTTTATTATTAATTAATGAATATATTTTAATTAAGATATTTTAAATTATATCTTATTTCCATTTTATTATAATTTGTACCATTTGCCTCTTATTTCAAATTTGGCATGAATATTAATTCTTATAAAGGATCTTCATGTGGACATGGCATCGAGCCATATTTATCTTTGTTACCAAAATATATTTGAGAAAGAAATATGTGGTAGATATAACACCAAGCATACTTGGAGTAGAATCCACCTTGGCATAGACTCGACTTGTGGCAGAGTTTGCATGGTTGACAATAGCTTTGATATGGGAATTGAACCACAAATGCATGCATGTAACCTTACAAACACCATGTGGCATTTAGTGTGGTGTGAGAAGTTTTGTATGATATCATTTGGTGCTAACTTGTTAATAACATGGTGATGAATATATACATTTTGGCATTGTAAAACTGTAACTAACAAGTTTCTTTGACATCATGATTATATGGCATTAGTTTATTATCCCAAACTATCATTAAAAAAACAACATAAGTTTTTAAATATAGCTTAGTGGCATGAAATTACTCAAATACATATGGCATGGTAATCTTGTGTTAAATAGTGTTAGTGTAAAGCATTGGTCTTGGCACCAACCATTATGATTTAATAAGCTCAAGTTTATCAGTTGAGAATTTTATGGTGTAGATATCAAGACACCAATAACTAATTATAAAAAGATAACTAAGAAATAGATAGTAGCAATGTGTCTTAGCATTGAACTAAAACTATTAAGAGAATCTGGGGCTAAAACTCTGGATAAGCTAGTAAAGGTAGAAGTATTAAAAATAGCTAGTTTTGATGGGGTGTCAACCCAAGATAGCAAGAAACTCATTAAGGGTAAACATTATTGATTCTCAACCAATATGTGAAGGTTGGAGAAATACCATAAAGCCAATACCATGTTGTTGAAACAATAAAAACCCTAATTCATGGAAATTTTTAGTGCCCCACTAGGCAAATTTGTTAATGCCCAGCCAACACCAAGTAGCATTAAGAAATATATATATATCTGTAGGTGTTTTTATAGGGGTAGGAGGATTTTGGTAGATAATCAATATATTTACACAAAATAAATTTACATATAGACATATCTGGTTATAGAGGTAGTAGAAACCTTTGGTAATTTAAAGACATTTATTTTTGTTGCATAAATAGATATCTAGTATGGAACTTTTTATTAAACTTGAAGAGATTTGTAATTGTTCTCAAAGAGTTTTTAATAGATCAGAACACTTATAAAGTGGACCTAGGGATGTAAACATTTGGTAAACCCCATAAATAAATATTTTGTGTCATTTTTAATTTCCTCTTTGTATCAGAAATCCTTTTAATTCCTTTTATTAAATTATGAAAGTTTTATAAATTAATTTTTTGGATTTGATTTAAGGGAAATTGGATATTAAATATTTAATTTTTTTATTTCAATCCAAGTAGACTGTAAATTTTTTTATAACTTGGATTTTTGAATCAGTTTGGTATTAGATCCTATGATCAAGGCCATTTAACACATTAGCTGACAATTGTAATTTTTTTATGTTAACTAGGTCTCGATCAAGACATGGTGAAGGAGAACTTACAAAGTTTGATCCTAAAATTGGTACAAGATGTGAAAACCAACAGTCAAGTATGGGAATAGATATGTCTAAGGTAAAACTATAGAGTGCTTTCCTCGGCATGAAAAACATGGTTGAGGAAATGTACGAGGAACATATAAAGGAGAAAGAAGAAAAGGAAGATAAATCTAAAAGATAATAGGTTCCTCTTTCACCTTCCAATAAATCCTCCTCCTTTGTATATGGTAAAACTATCCCACACTTGAAATTAGATGTTAAATTTGATTTTCCAATTTATAATGGTGAGCTGGGTGAAGAAAAATTGTATAACTAGGGCAAGTAGATTGAGATATATTGTAGGATTTAGAATATTCTTAGTGAGGAAGCCAAGATTTAGTTGGATACTCTCCATATGAGTAGCACAACACTCCTCTAGTAGTAAATTAAGATTTAGGAGGATCTCAAGTAACATGATAAGTAATCTCCTCTTCAAATGATTTTGTCTCTAAACTAAGAAAACATTTTTTATCCTTTGGATTATATGCAACAAGCTACTATGGATTGGTATAATTAAAGATATAATAAAGGTTAGAGTGTGCAAGATTATACTTAGGAGTTTAGAAATAAGGCATTAATGTTAGGCATCCCTTTGTACAGTAAAAAGACATTGCTAAAATATATTGGAGGTTTGCATAGCTATTTGAGACATACTATTCTCATGTTTAATCATTCTAACCTTGTTGAAGTCTATGTTCAAGCTACCTATATGGAATCCATGGGTAAGATGACCAAGGAAGCCTATAGAAATAAATCTTGTTATCCAGTTGAAAAAAAAGGTAAATGTAAAGGAAAGGGTAAGGGCAAGTCTACTTACATTGTTAAGAAAGAGGAAGGAAAACCTTTCTATAATCATTAAAAGAAGAATCATGATGAATATAAGTATTATAAACTCCATCTATAACTCAAGCCAAAGAGGTTCTAGAATAAAAAGAGAAAGAAGGCTAATGTTGTGATACAACAGGACCTGGGATCAAATTCTAGTGATGAAACCAAAGTGACTACTATGGATCTACAAGGTTCAACTTCTTTCTTTTCTAACAATAAACCTTTTGTTATTGTTTCATCTTCTAAAACTAAATCTAAATATGTTGAAAGAAAAAGAAATGATCTTTTCCACATAAGAGTTATATCTAAGCATACTTAAATAGATACTCTTTTTTATAGTGGATCACAAGCTAATCTTATTTATGAAGAGGTTGTTAAAGAGTTAGGACTCAAAACTAAACCACATCCAAACAATATCATTTATGATGGGTGTGCGATGATGCAAAATTTCAGGTCACAAAAACATGCACCTTGAAGTTTGCTATTACTTCTAAATTCATTTATGAAGTAGAGATAGATGTAGTTCCTTTGGGTATTTTTGGAATTGTTTTGGGAATTCCTTAATTATATGATAGAAAGATATCCTTGTATAGATAAGATAACAAATATTTGCTTTTAAAGGATGGGATTTAATACATAGTAAGATCCCATCGTGTTAAAGCCAATTTGACACTTTTTTCTATAAGACAAAAGAAAAGACTTGTAAACTCAAGTGAGATTTTTGTTTTAATGATTTTAAAAGCCAATGATAATTTAAAATCCAAGGCCTTAGAGGTTTGTGATCCTAAAAACCAATTTAAAATAGAAAATATTATTTATAATTACAATGGTGTTTTGCAGGAGCCATAAGGTTTACCTCCTAAGATGGAAATACAACATGAGATTCAATTATAGTAGGATGCCTCTCTCCCTAATATTTTCATCTATAGGTTGTAAGTAGTAAATAATGAATAAATAAAGAATCAAGTGATAGAGTTACTTGAGAAAGGATTCATTCAGCCAAGTACCTCTCCATGTAGTTCACCTATTGTCTTGGTACCAAAGAAAGAGGGTACCTAGTAGATGTGCATGGATTTTTGAGTTTTGAATAAAATCATGGTTAAAAACTACTACCCTCTCCCTCATATTGATGATATATTATATTAGTTGAAAAAATTAAAGTATTTAACTAAGTTAGATTTGAGAAGTGGTTATCTGCAAATAAGAATTAAAGTGATGTGATAGTTGGAAAATCACTTTTAAAACTAAGCAAGGTCTTTTTTAGTGACTTGTTATGCCTTTTGGGATTTGTAATGTACCTACTACATTTATGTGGGTTATAAATGATGTTTTAAGACCATTTCTTGATGATATTTTAATTGTGTACTTGGATGACACTTTAATCTTTAGTAACATATGGGAAGATCATCTTAAACACACTAGGAAAGTTTTAGATAATTTGTAAAAGGAGAAACTATTTTTAAAGATGTCAAAATGTGAATTTGAAAAAACATATTTGGTTTACTTAGACTATTTACTTATCCATAGTGAATTGTCCAAAGCCTAATAATGTAACAAAATTTAGAAGTTTCCTCGGAGCAGTTCAATTATGAAGAAAATTTATCGCTAACTTCTCTTAGATTGCATTTCCTTTACTTTTTTTAACAAGTGTTAATCAAGTATTTTAATGGGGAGGAAATCATGAAAAATCTTTCAATACCTTAAAATAAAAATAATTACATCCCCAATTCTTATACTTCTTTATTTACAATCATCATTTGAAATAGAAATTGATGCTAGTGGGTATGAAATGGGGACAATGCTAATGCAAAACTAAAAACCAATGTGTTTTCATTCAAAAAAATTACAAGTGCAGTTGAAAATTATCCTACTTATGATAAGGATTTGTATTCATTGGTGCAAACTGTGAAATGGTGGAAACACTATTTGATGGGCAAAGAGACAATCGTCCATAGATCATTGGCCTTTACAGTATCTTCAATCACAATGCAAGCTAAAACAATCATAGCACTTATGATGGATGGGATTTTTTTAGTAGTTCCATCTTGTTATAAGGTATAAAAAGGGAACACATAATAAGGTTGAAGATATGCTTTCTACACCTCCTATTATAGCATCTACTATTTTTCAGCATAGTCCTTTTGTTAATAAAATTTATAAGGAATAATATGCTAGAGATGTTGATTTTAAGGATGTCTATGAATATTTAACAAATGGTAAATTAGTAGAAGCATTTGACTATCATGTTCATAACATAATCTTGTAAAAATATGTATTTCATAGGATGAAAGAGTTTACATGATTATAAAATATCACACTTCTCTTATTTTAGGTCATTTTGGCATTGGTAAGATAGTTGCATATTTATAAAGATATTGTTATTGGCCCTATATGACAGAAAATGTATCTAAATATATCAAAGGTTGTATTCTTTGTTCCATAAGTAAACCTACTAATCAAAAATTAGGATTTTATACACCTCTTCATGTTCCTAACCATCCTTGGGAGAGCATTTATATGGATTTTGTAGGATGTTTACCTATGTCATGAAGAAAACATGATTATATGTATGTGGCTATGGATAGGTTCATCAAAATGTGTATTTTGGTTCCTTGTACTAAATAGGTTACAATCACGGATACTGCACATTTATTTTTCAATAATTTTTGGATTTTCCTTCTTATATGCAAATTTATTCAGTGGTTAATGTGGAAAACATGAAATTATATGAACCTCCTATGATCATGGATCAAGATGAGGGTATTCAAGTTCCTAATATTGATGATGTTGCTCCTAAGTCTCTTCATGAGTTTTAGGAAGATGTTATTATTGATAGGAAAACTAGAACTACATGAAGGGGTGATACAAAATATCTTCATGTTGGTTTGAAAGAAATGCATATGAATAAGGCAAAATGGATGGAAATAAGAAAAGTGAGGTAAAAATACCCTCACTTGGTTGATAATTAAAATCAACATTTGGAGGTCTAAAAGCCCTCAGTGGGGAGGAATGATCTAGGGGATTACTACCAAAGTTCTAATCAAGTATTCATAATATTATAATTAATTATTTATTGTTACGAATGCAGGTGTGGCATTGTTTGGAAATAATTCCACACCTCCACCCGTAACATTTATAATTAATTTTCAAAAATTTCTATCAATATATATATATATTAACATATTTATTATTAATTAATTAATATATTTTAATTTAGATATTTTAAATTATATCTTATTTCCATTTTATTATAATCCATACCATTTGCCTCTTATTTCAAATTTGGCATGCATGTTAATTCTTATTAAAGGATCTTCATGTGGACATGGCATTGACCCATATTTATCTTTGTTACCAAAATAGATTTGAGAAAGAAATATGTGGTAGCTATAATGCCAAGCATACTTGGTGTAGATTCAACTTGTGGCAACATTTGCATGGTTGACAATAGCTTTGATATGTGCATTGAACTACAAATACATGCACGCAACCTTAAAAATTCCATGTGGTGTTGGGTATGGCATGAGAAGTGTTTCATGATAGCATTTGGTGTTAACTTGTTAATAACATGGTGATGAATATATATTATTTGCATTGTAAAAATGCAACTAACACATTTCTTTGATGGTGTAATTTTATGGCTCCAGTTTATTATCCCAAACTACCAATAAAAATTTCAACATAGGTTTTTAAATACAGCTCAGTGGCATGTAATTACTCAAGGACATATGGCATGGTAATCTTGTGGTAAAACCTACATGGTAAATGGCATTGGTTTAAAGCATTGGTCTTGGCACTAAAAATTATAATTTAATAAGCTCAAATTTATCATTTGAGAATTTTAAGGCATGGATAGCAAGACACCAATAGCTAATGCTAAAAAGGGCAATGAGAAATAGATAGTAGCAATGTGTCTTGGCATTGAACCAAAATCATTGAGACAATCTAGAGGTAAAACTCTAGATAAGCCAGCGAAGGTGGAAGTATTGAAAATAGCTAGTTTTAATGGGATGTTGACCCAAGATAGTGGGAAACTAATTATGGGTAAACATTATTGATTCTCAGCTAATATGTGAAGGCCAGAGAAATACCAAAAAGCCAACACCATCTTGTTGAAACAAGAAAAACCCTAATTTGGGGAAATTATTAATGTTCCACCAGGGAAATTTGTTAATGCCTAGCCAATGCCAAGTAGCATTGAGAAATATATATATCTATAGGGCTTTTTATAGGGACAAGAATATTTTGGCAGATAAGTATTGGATTTGCACAAAGGAAATTTGTAGATAGAGATATCTGGTTATAGAGGAAGCAAGAACCTTCAATAATTTAAAGAGGTTTATTTGTGTTGCACAGATATATCTAGTATAAAAGTTTTTAGTTTATTCAGAGAGATTTGTAATTGTTCTTGAAGATTTTTTAATAGATCAAAACACTCATAGAGTAGACTCATTGACATAGCCATTTGGTGAACCCTATAATAAATCTCTTGTGTCATTTTTTTAATTTCCTCTCTATGATTAGAAATCCTTTCAATTTTCTTTATTAAATTATGGAAGTTTTATAAATTAATTTTTTAGATTTACTTAAAGGGAAATTGGAAATTAAATATTTTTTTTTTAATTTTAATCCAAACAAACTATAAAAGTTTTTATAACTTAGATTCTCAGATCAGTACATTTCATAGTATTGATTATAAAAGAAACATAAGTTGGATCTCCTATGGTTGGTATGTGTAAAAATGTTACAAAATATCTAAAATGGAAACTATGGCTGGAGGAACATTGATCTAATCAACAAAGATATTACCATGGGTTGGGATAACTTGCCATGCTTCAAGACCCCTTGTGGACATCATATCCTGGACCATAGGGTCTACTTTGAGCATAGAGATAGTAGTAGGAGTGGATAGTGGCTAGATGGGTAGGTTTTGGAAGTAGGATGGATAATCGAACCCATTGACATTCTCTTATGTTTGTTAGTGATTTTCAAAGAATCAAAGTGAACCAAAGAGTAAAAGGCATCTGAATGAGATTTGTTAATTTTAGATAATGTGGTTTTTATATTATGTATTATACCCTTTATGTGTGTGATGATTTACTTCTTAATTAAATTCCACATAATATAAAAATAATATGTTAGAGAAATAATTATTTTACAGATATAAGGCATCATGTACATATGTGTTTATAGATGTTTTGAATTGATTCTAAATGAAAGAAAACAAGCATGTTAATGAAACTAGAAAAAATTGTATTAGAAAGTGTTAAACATCTATCATTATTATCATGATTATAAAAAAATAAAATAAGGATCTAAAATCTAAGTCTGATTTCTAGAAGGTTGGAAACATAAAACCTAAATGTAGTCTAGGGTTAAGGATTTTGCACTATTTTAAGTAAGTCAAGTTCACCAAATGATTTAATTTTAAGGGGACTACGAAATATTAAACCCTAGGTTGTTGAAGTGATGGAATAATAAATATAGAAATATCAATGGCCTCTAATTTATATAATAATTAATTTATCTGATTATTCTATAAATATAAAATAAATTACTAGAGATGTAATTAGCTAGAAACTAACTAATATAAATAAGTGATAAGCTAAAAATTGGTACAAGAACTATGCAAGATGTTATGAATAGTGATTAGGATTTAGAAACCCTATGGGACAATAGCACAGTCCTCTAGATAGTATCAAACTATGTTAGTGTCTTTTGTGTTATACTAGTGTCCCTTTACAATTAGGGATAGTGATCTTCTAGGTGGACCTTCACCTAGTTTAGGGAATTTTATGCCTGTATGCATGGATGATATTTCACTATGTATTCCCTATTTTGACTAATTTCAATGCCAAACCCTAGGCCTCCATGTTTGTTAGGGTATTTGAGAAGCATAGGTAAAAAATAATGGTGTTAATAGGTTAGGTTGGACATGACCTCAACACCACATGTGTTAAGTGTTGCCTACATACCAATACCTCAAAAGGGGATCAAGTATGATTTAGTTCTCCCAATCTAAGTGCTTGTTCAAGTATAAGTGAATTCTAGTATGAGTGTTGGTTTGAGTGCTTTGAGTGTGACTTGAGACTAGAAATTTGAGTAATTGAAGCTTTGGGATATTATATATTGGTGTATAAAAAGGTAGGGTAGAATACGGACCAATGACCTCAATTTTCAATTCTATTTATGAGTTTTTATATGAGTATTTACATCTAGTGGATAAATAAGTGAAAATGGTCTATATATAGCATTTTAGTGCTTATCAAGATGTGAAATAAGTCTAGGCTGACCCTAAGTTTGATTTGAGGAAAATAAAGATATCTATTTAGGGAGTAAGGAGAAAGGGGAGATTATTGATACCCTTTGGTCAATAGAACAATGCATTATAGTCCAAAGTATCATACTAATGTCCAGGTGGAAGGAATGAGCAAAAATGAGAGTTGGGTGTCTAGAGAGTGGTTGAGTGTTGTTTTTGGTATATATGGGAATGGGTTAGACTTGTACAAAATCTTTAAAATGATCAAGATAAGCCCTAAAATAGGTATAGGGATAATCCAAGTATAATATGATCTCAATTGATACTCATTGCACTAAAATTGTAATTTATATGACTATATAAAATAATACTAGTCTTAAATAAGCATGAAAATATTGCATGATAGTAATGTTTATAAATAAACATGTTTTAATTTAACTTTATAGTCTAAATGCACAAATAGATCAAGAAAATATTTAAATAATATGCCAAAATTATATCTTATAAATAACTTTCCAAATACTGAGTGAAACTTCTATGATGACTAGACTCAAATTAGATTGGACTCTAGCTGGACCTGATTAAATAGTCATGTTAAATGTAGGGAATACTAATGTGGCACTAACCATGGAAGGCCCTAAAAAAATTGGTGATTGAATATGTGACTTTTAGTTTCCACCAAATTTCATCTTGATTGAGCATGTAAAGAACCTATAAAGGAATAAAATATAGACAACATCACTTATGGTAATATATATAAAACCTTGTGTATAAGAAATTGGTGTAGTTAGCCATGTTTGGGATCATAAGGATGAATCCCCTATTTTGGAGTATAATTTTTCATTTTTCTTCCTCTTATTGTATGTATATGTGCATATCATAAAATCTGATTCTATTATTTCAAAATTGACGATCGGAATTTTAAATAAAATTGAGTTCTTACACATTTTTTCATGTATACTAAATGAAATGTTTAAGTAAACATTTATTGTTTGCCATTTTGGCCCACATACCAAGCTTAACCTATACCTAAAGAGAATCTCAATAGGTTCATAATTGAATAAATATCAAATGGCTTAGAGATAAGTTCAAAATGACAAATTAAGGGTTCATGAGTAGGTTTCATGGTGTCTAAGCAGTTCAAAGGTCAGGGACAAGTTACATAAGCACTAAGAATTCATTTAAGCATTAAAATTTCATGAAAAATTATAGAATATTTTATTTGGCTAAGTCCTTACTTTTCACATTGCTTTGAGCTCTTATTTGGTTATGTTCAATTCTTGCAAACTTTTCTATTTTAACTAAGTGTTGGGAATTCTTTCAGACATTTTGTCCAAAACAAAATTCCCAAAGTCATGTTTCTTTCAAAAAAATTATCTAAGTCAAAATATAGTTTTATTTTAAGGAAATTATTTTCAAAATTTGGCTAAGTGTTGTATTTCTTTCAAAGAAATTATCTTGAAGGTAAAAGTCTAAGTCTAGATTGTTTCAAACATTTTGTCCAAAAAAAAAGTCATAGAATTAATTATTTTAGGGAAAGTGGCCAAGAAAAAATCCCAAGGAGTAAAATCTTTTAGATATTTTATCCATAGAAAAAAGAGCTAAGTGCATTTGTGTCAGGAAAATTATCTAGGATAATTTTCTAGAAGACCCATTTTTTGAACATTTTGTCTGTGAAAAGTATCCTGAGCAAAAGCTCAAAGGAAATGTCTTTACAAAGTGCTTGAAACATAAAAAGTACAAGGCAAAATTATTTTAGATAAATTATCTGAGACAAAAGTTCCATGGGAAAAGGTTCAAAACATAAAGTCTAAAATAATTATTTGTTGTGAGTAAAATGCATGAGAAGTTGATGGAGACTTTTATGCAAGTGTCAAATTTAAGCCATGTCAATTAGATACTAAAATTTAAATATGTAGTGACAGTTGTGTAGACATCATTGACATTTGCACAAACATTAAAATAAATCTCAATAGTCATCCATTAGGTTCTAAATATTGATGGTCATGTAGACATCATTAATGTTCCCATAGATGTCAATTGACATGTGGATAGACATCAGTTTTAAGACCCATGGAATAGCCATTTGGATTAAAAAAGTAGGATCAATGATCAGTGTTCAATCACCCAAAATATGTAATAGTGAATGGTGACTAATAGGTTAATAGGCCCAAGTAACTCAATGTTTCACATTAAATCATATATTCAATATCAATGGCATGTGAGCAAGTTAAATATTTAGTAGATCTTAAGAATAGATGCATGGTTGACAAGTGGTTTGAGCATGTTTAAGTTGGTATAAGATTAATGAACCATGTTTCATCATGAAAATCAAGATCAATAATGTAGATTGGTTAATAGATTAATGATCTGAATCAATTTTTGATGACCAATCAAATGAAGGATTGGGCCTGGGACATTTTTATGAAAGTTGATACAGCATTCTTCAACCCAAGCAAGGTAAATATGAAGGAATTAAGCTCAAATACAATCCAAAATGGATCCCAATTGAACCAAAGTGGGAACACCAAGACCAATCATTGTCAATAAGTCTCCATGGAGGTAAAATAGGTCTTTTAGACTTAATAAACCAATGGAGTGGTAGCTTATTCTTAAATCAAGAATAACACTCGGTAAACTTATTTTATTGATTAAAACTATAATAAAACCAATAGTTTGGATTGGTTTTCATCTATAATGGACCTAATTTTAGATTCCCATGCAGGGCTAGATAAATGAGTTATGGTGAGGGCTTATCATCCTTCAACATAGTCATATCTCAATAAACTATCACCCAAAGTATGCATGGCATGGATCTATCAGTTTTGAGATATGAGGATCTAATCTTCATAATGGATGACAAGTGGTAGATGGCATGGAAAATGAAAATAGACATGTAGACTTTAGTGGCTTCATCACCAGAGCTAACTGCACTAGAGTGACTTCTCTCTCCACTCTTGCATGCCTCAATAAACCTATAAATACTAGTTAGCACCATGACAAAACCCTAACAAAATGATTTGATTTATGGTAACTACATTGATGTCAAAACTTGGCTTGAAAAAACTTAATCCCACTATTATAATGATGAGGAAGCATCAATGAAGGAATAATGTAATAGTGCAATAGACTGGAGTGACTTGGATCAATCAAGAAGCTTGAATGAGTATGAATGTAGAGGTAGTTGTAACTATGGTTCAAATGGAGTTGTGCACATTTTTATTCCTTTTTTAATGCAAAAATCCCTCTCTCTTGTTCTATTTTTCTATAAATATGGCCTTTGAGCTATTATTAGACATCCCTTAGGCTGGTATGACTAGGCTCTACCCAAAATTATATTCTACACCTCTTAGAGTAATGAATAAAGCATTTTTGAATTGTTTATCTATATGTACTTAGTGTGTTTATATTTGTTTTATATGCAAAAATGGTTCATCTTCTCTTTGCATGTCCAAGTTCAACCTAAGTGCTAATAAAATTTCCTTGCAAGTCATCTAGCATGTCTTAATTTTGATGTCCTAGGTATAGAGTGGATTATTGACTATAAGTGCTTTTAATCAGGCCTTACCCTCATTGCCCTCCAGACTAAGTCCATAAAATTGACCTCTAGGTTAAGTAATTTTGCTTGGAAACCATAGTAAACATTGTATTAGTTCTTTTCATAGTCTATTAGTGTATTAATGATTTCAATATTAAGACTAGATCTATAAACATTTGGTACATCACCACAAGTTAAAATAGGTTTCATTTTATGCAATATCTTAACTCTTTTCAACTAAACTTTTTTAGAACTTATAAAGAGAGATCTAAACTATCATATATGAGGAACTAGCCTCATTAAAAATCCTAGAGGTCTGGTCTAAGTATAGGCATCCCATAGCCTTAGATCATTCTCATGTTAGTCCAATTATGCACTAAAATTAAAGATTTATAACCTCTATTGGGTGCTATCTTGATATCTAACATTGATCACTTGTGTTTGACCTACCCTCTCTTTCACAAATGTGATCAATTTTACAATTTGATCACTACTCCCATAGACTATATTCTCCACATTTGATTTGAACTTATCTACCAAGGATTGGGAAAAAGTGTTGAAGAATGTTATATTTATCACTTGTCTTTGGGGCATCTATATGAAGGGAATGTGTGTTTTTCCTAGTTCATTTGAATTTTTCTCTTGGCTATCCAAATTATTTAACAACTCTTTCATTTTAATACATCATTCATTCAACTCATCTCTTTCACTATTAATATAACTTTGAGGCAAGGTTAAATATTTGATTGGAACTAAATTTAGTTGAGGGTATGATTTTTCCCTCACCACCTTAGAAATAAAGTAAAATTTTAAGTCTAACTTTGTCAATGCTTCAAAAAAACTCACTACATTTCCCCATTAAGGTTGTGATTATACTTGAGCTTTATGAATGTCATACACAATATTCTATAATTACCAAATATACTTTTGTACCTTTTCAAAAATGTCATCTAGATCTTCAATTCTACTTTGTGCCTCTAGTCTCTTATTAGTTTGTTTTAGTGCTTGAAACATTTTCTTTAGGACTGCCCTTTTAGCAACTACCATGGAAATGGGGTCTTCTTTTCATTTATCCTCCTCTCCATGAATGGTCTCTCTTCTTAGTTAGTGATAAGATATCCTCCTCTCTTATGAATTCAATATTTTTTCCACCCATATTTAGTTTTCTTCTCACTCTCTTCATTTTATTAGAGGCTTAATCAAACTCTACAATTAATCTTATCTCTTCAATGATAACCAAGCCATGTCTAGTCAATTAGTCAACATGCATTTGATGAATCTATGAAGTTGTCACCAATAAATATTAAGAGGTGGTCTGGTTAGTGGATGAAATGTAAATATATGAAGGGATTCATGGAGGTGGCATAAGGGTTAAGGGTTAAAGTTAATGGGATGAATTGAGATGTGTGGGAGGGGAAAGTGTAGGGAACAGTGAGATTATAATTTTTTCCTTTGAAATCTTAGTCTGGGGATGGATCCTAATGATATACTTAGTGAGTTTAGGAGACACTTGGACTATGACCACTAGTGATTCTATTTCAAAGGTTTATGTCAATGACACCCCTAATTGAGTAGAAAAATGTGTCTATAAGGGATATGTGGTAAACATTTATTGGGATAATAAATCCTCAAAATGTGTGCTAGTAATTATATTATATATGTTATTTATAAAATAAATAGGTTGTGTAATGGAATCCTATGTTATTATTTGTTATAAATAGTACAATTGGTATATACATGAAAATCATGGTGTTAGTGGTATAATTATAAAAAAAATTAATAAAATTATCCAAAATTATAGTATAAACACCAGTGAAAATAATACATGTTGAATCAAATGAAGTTATAGTAATAGGAAGGACAATTGAAGTATTCGAAGCAACATGAAAGGTAGGGGAAGTAATGACATGTGTTGAGTCCTATGAAGTAGCCACTAAAGTAACCATAGAAATAAAAACTAAAGTAGTTTATGTAACATTAAAAGTGTCAATTGTTGTACCTTTTTAGTTTACAATTTTATCTAAAATAGGATTTTGGTCTTCCTTTTTAGTTTGTGGTTGCTCTTAATCCATATTATAAGTATGAGGAGGACTAGCTCTTAGAGTTCCAAAGGTTCCATGTGGAGGTACATTTTAGAAAATATCAAATGTATCCTATCATTTTCGATCATATTCATAGTTTTCCTCTAAATCCTCCTCTTATATAGACTCGTATAGATGTTCTTCCAATATATATATTATTCTATTGTTTAATCCTAAATGTGTATGTATAGATACTAAAATATGATTTATATAATACCTTGATCTTTTACACTTTTAAAATACCTCTCATGGTTGTACCTTTTAGTTATATACCTTCCCACTATCAAAAGGCTCATGTTCACTATCTCTTTGTGTATAATTGGTTAGTTATTAATCCTACCAATTTTGTTCTTATGACTAGGCCTTATATACTATGAAAAAACTCTAAACCTAATTACTATCCTTCACTGCTTGTTTTGGACCTATACTTATTTTCTAGCTTCCTGGACACATGCATCAATACAGCTATCCACTTTTACTAAAAAGTGTCTAGTACCTAAAATTCATCCAATTTTAAAATTAAACATATACAAAAGGTTGTCTTAAGTTTTTTGATTTGAGATATTTCCAAAATACACTAGTGTATATACAATATCAACCCTCATTTGTTCCTCATCTAGAAATCACATACAACTCACAAGGAAATATCCCAAGAAGTACTTAATCAAGTATTCAAGTAACAAAAACTTCCCTATTAATCTTTATTTCCATATCAGTCATAAAAGTAGTATTTTCATATGTCTTAATAATTCAAATATCAACCCATGAGCCATATTTTCTAGGTTATAAGATAGGTTAATGCATTTATTTTATTATCACACATTGCATGCTTGCACGCACACAATCTCACATGTAGGGGAGAAATACATAATTCCCTCTTTAGAGTATTAGATATATAATAGGCATTCATTAACAAAGGGGTTTTTAGGGAAGCTCAATACAATGATCCCACTAACCCATTTTTCCCATAGTCACTCCAACAGTAAAGAGCCAGGGTTTGATCATTTTAAAAAGAGTAATAGCTTATGTGCATAATCTAAGAAATTATAATAAATTTGATATAAAACCCATAAGGATAAAACTATTTGCATTAAGATCTAGTCAATATTTTTTATAGGACACTTATGGTAGGGTTAGACACCTACATCAACATAATTTTCCAAATCTAAGAAAAGCATATGAGGCCACAAAAAGAATATTTTCATAATATTACAATTGTTCCATGATCATCTTCCAATCCATTTCTATCATCTTCTAGATAAAAATTACATGCATAAAATAAACTAAATAGGTATCATGTATTTCCAATTCATTTCAATATCCATAAATAGATTTACTTTAATACTTTTAGCAATCAGTTGTATAAATTAAAAATATTGTTTATCTAAATTTTCTATTAATTGGCATGCTCATTAGGTCAATCCACAACCCTTATGTATCATTTAATCTTGTTTGACCATAGATAACCTTGTTCATCTAAATTTAGGGTTAAATAATATTTTAGATGATCACATTATATAAATAAAATGTTTGAGTGTAACAATATTACATTAAAATCTAGGTAATAAATGAAAATTGAGTGGAATTTAACCTATTCAATCATGTGAAATAAAAAACAATAACTATATAATCAAGTTTTTAGAAATATAATATCTTATTTATCACACTCTTTTGGGTTATCAGAATGATTCATGTTAGTCTCAGTGTTATAATCTAACACTATGTTCTGTTAGTTCTAGCCTTTATCTATTTTTCCTACTCAGACACTTGTGTCAACCTTTAGACACTTACATTAATGCAGGTGTCCTGAACTTAATGAAAGTGGAAAAATATGAATATGTACTATATCTAAATTTATCTTTACCTGAATATGCACTTAAACTTGAATTCCTTTTTTATTTCCAAATAATGATTAGATCACATGTAAAATACTATCAAAAACCAAAACCCTAGGTTCTTTGTCTTTAACCACCTCTAACTTGATAAAAGGGTTTATTACATGAGTAGAGATAACCCTGGTAATCATATTATTTCTAAGTGTTTCCTATATAGCCACATGCTATGAGAAGGTCTTCAGACTTGCATGTAGTTCTCCTTTTGAGGTGTGTGTGTGTATGTGTATGTAATTATGATCATGAAACCATATGTTATTCATCCTATTACAACCCTTCATAAAAATTATTTAAGTGAAATTTGACCTTTTTTAATACTTTGGGATTCAACAATATGAAATTTAGTATAATTTATGATCAATATATATTGAATGAACAATTTATATTCTAATTGAGAGACTTGATTGGTGTTTTAACCTTTTTAGATTTGGAGTATGTAAATATTATGTCATTAAGGGGGATAAGGATAGTAAATTAAATTATAAATATGAAATAAATATATCCATTGATCTATAACATAATTGACTTAATTAAACCTTTCTAAAAATAGAAATAAAAAATGTGAATAAGAACTTAGCTAGAAAATCAATAAAATGATAGCTTTTGAGGTTGTAAACTAAGACAAAGCCTAGTTTGAGTGTCATAAATAGGATCCAAGAGTCAAAATCCTTCCTAGATAATAGCACCCTAATTATATAATAACTCCATGTGGCACTAGTGTCCTTGTTTTGGTAATAGTGTACTTTGTACAAATTTATTCTAGGCTTTTAAGTACACCCATGTCTAGGTCTGTCAAGCTTGTTTCTATGTGCACAAGTTCTAGATATTTGCGTATAACTTATTTCAATTGATTTTATGTAAAAAACCTAATATTCCATATGGCTATGGAGTCTATTTGATAAAATAATTAAAGTGTGTTTTTAGTGGAGTAATATGGACATCCTCAACACCCCATTATGATGAGAGTTGCCTACATACTAATACTCTGAAGAGGGATTAAGACCAATGTAGTTTTCCCCACCTAAATGTTAGTGAGAGTGCAAGTGAAATGAGTATGAATATTGAATTGATTTATTTAAATGTGCTTGAGACTAGAAATGTGAGTAATATGATCTTAGGAATGTTGTACATGGTTATACATAGAAATAGGGTAGAATATGAATTGATAACCTTGATTTTTCACAACTTGTTCTAAGTTTGTATGTTTAATTTGTATATGATTTCCATTTAGTGGTTAGAGGGATGAAAATCATGTATATATACTAATTATGGTGCTTATGCAGGTCTTAAAAGAGGTCTAGGCTAACCCTGGGTGGCCTTATATTTGAAAATATATCCATTGATATAAAAAAGGAAGTAAAGGATAGTAATGCCAAAATTGGGACACTAAAACCATGTGGTGTTATTATCTCTATTATGGCACTAGTGTCTAGGTGGCATAACCTAAGGTACTAAGGGATAGGATGTCAAGATGAGGGTCTGAGACTACTTTTTGGATGTCTAAGGATACATGTGGCCTTCACAAAGGCTAGATAAGTGCCTAAGTAAGCCCTAAGATAGGTTCAGGGCTAAGTTAGGGATAGATGGTCTCAAATATCACTCTTATCACTCAAGTGTCATTTTTAATCATGATCCATTGTATTTCTTGTTAATGAAACATGCATAGATTAATCCTTACTTAAGAGATATCAAAATCAAAGACAAAATTGATTAAATAAATAAAACTAAGATATAAGAGAGAGGAAAGGAACAAATACACATCATTAGGTATGTGAAATAATATATAAACCTAGTGATAACCTCTCTATGTGTGTGGAGTGATCAATTGATGAATAGCTTGGACTGATTTGATGGCTTTCTTAATCCTCATGTGTGGGTGGCTCAAGAACTCAATCTAGTTTTAACTCCATCATTACCCACCCTTGCTTGGTGGATCATGGCCTATAAATAGCTTGGATTGGAATGATGGATTTTTTCCAACCCTCTCATGTAGGTGGATCAAGAACTCAAGTAGACTATGTGACTACCCATGTATAGTGAATACATTTAAAATTGAAACTGCATGATGTAACTAGAGATGTGTAATTGGAGATGTTGGATCTATGGCCACTCAGGTATATTAGGCAACTCTAGGCCACTCAAGAATGCCAAGCACTATAGATGGATTAAGGCATGAATCTAGTGTGTAACCTAGAACATAGTTTCTATTGTGTAAATTTTAGATATTGACATGGAGTTTATCATTCCATATGTTCAAATGGTTTATAAGTGAGCATACAGAAACAATGTTTCACTCACATGCCCACATATATGATATATGAGCATATAGATTCTAGATTGAGTTGTAATAATATATATCTGAATATCTAAAATGAAATGAGAATGATCATGTCATTAATGATGCCCCTAATCTAAGCAAACTAGTATGAATATGAGCTAAACTAAGCCAAAACTGGTAAACTTTAACTAGACCTATGTAAACCTAGACTATACCTATTATACTTTTTTGGCCAATCTATAATTTTCTAAAATAGAGGATATCAAAAAATAGCACCATATTTGATAGTAGAACCATGTGGTTCTATTATATTAAGTTTGGTACTAATGTCTGACCATTTTGATTTTTATGCAACTATAATTGATCTCTTTATCACTTTTTCCCACTGTCTCTCATGGCATCTAAAATTTTAATGCGTGATAAATAAGAGACAAGTGTCATGGCCATGGTGCATATAAGAAATCATACATATAACACACATGAGGCACAAAAAGTAGTCCAAGGGGCCATAATACAAGGGACATTGGCATGTGTCACTAAATCTAAGAAAGTAATACATGCAAGGGCATGTTCAAATGTCCACATATGTAAACAACAAGCAAGTTGGCCTAGAGCCACATGGAATGACATGTTCAAATGTCTACATACATAATTAGGAAAACACACACAAGGGCATGGGCACATGTCCAAAGCATACATATAATAAAAATAAGTGGCATAGAACCATAGAGTAATGGCATATTCAAATACCATTGAATAGAATAAGCATAGAGACACAATCAAGTCTAAACTGGGAAAGCTATAAAATAAAGTATGTATGAATATGTGATATAAACCTATATAAGATGTACATATGTTGAGTATAAAGTATTAGTATCTAGTAAAAAAATATGAGTAGGTGTAGCATGATCAATATCAAGATATAACAATTTTAAATCTATGATGTAAAATTTATAAAGATGTAACCTACCAATCAAAACTATGTATAGGATGCCCCCAAATGGGTGAGTGTATCAAATGAGGAACCCATGTGTGTGTGTGTGTGTGTGTGTGTGTGTGTGTGTGTGTGTGTGTGTGTGTGTGTCTATATATATATATATGCCCCTAATGGGTAGATGGTAGTAAATATGGATCGGTATAGTGGACTTAAGTTTGGTAACAGTCTACAACCACTCAACAAGAATAAGTGTGAATCATGTACATATGATAAAAACTAACTATACTAATATAGATAGCATATGTAGTGTCTAAAAAATATAAGAAGTATAAATATGGCAATGCATACAATCTATTATTTTTATGTTTTTAAGTAAATATTTGAATGTTTTTATGTTTCATCATATTATATTGTTTTTATTTTCTAGATATAAGTCATGTACAATCAACATGAAAAAGAAAATGTATACAAAGAGAAAGAGTGAATGAGACTATGTATAAGTAAGGAGGAACATACTAACTGATGAGTTTCATGGGAGACTCACTATCAATGTGGCCTGTGTCAAATAAAAGAATGATAATCATGCATGCTATATGAAAAGGTAACTGAGGTCCTAGAACCTACTATACTAAGTGATCTATAGCTATCACTACTTATGAAGTGCTGCTAAGAATCCATGAAACTAATTGTGGTATCTTGTGAACTATAGGGGTTTTAGGGACCCATCTGGTAGAAGATATTATAGTTAGCATATGTGCCCTATGTTGAGAACTCTAAGAACTCAATAATATTTATTTCAAAATAAAAGGAGTAGAGGGAGTCCCTATAGAATCTTTAACATATCACTGACATAATGTTCTCTCTAATAATGGTGTCCATGAGAGAGTATGTGTATGTGGTAACACTATAGGATTAAACCTCACCTACACTAATGGATCAATGAAACTCTCTAGTTTACTAATGGTAACTATGATTAGAATTATAACTAGTAATTGTTGTGTGACTACATGTGGGACATGTAGAGGATACCTATATGAAAGACCCTCAAATATGATCACATGATTAACATGTATGTATTTGAGTCATTTGTGCATGATGGATGGGATGGATCATAGTTTTTGTATACATGGCCTACCCAATAACATATCAAATGTGCATGAATTAGGTACTACTAAGAATCTAGTGGCCATATGTGTTGGTCTAACCTATACTAAAAATATAATCTCCCACATGGAGTTCTCCACATAGCCATTGAAACCATGAATTATTATGTTGGTAGGGGAAATATCCTTTTCTAAATACCCCAAATGTTATAGAAGTGTGATAGTTCACATATTAATACTTGACCCATTGTCAACTATAACACACTAGATAAGATGATGATCAATATAAGATTTTATAATGAGTACATATAAATATAAATCATCATCAATGATCTCCTACTCTGAGAAAGTGATGAGTGGTCTAGGTGGTACTATAGTATGATACACAATAATAATATTTTTTAAAGGGTGTGCATCCTATATATTAGTGTGATATTATTCTAGTGGTGGATGTGCCTAATATGTATAGTGAACACTTTAAGTGCCCCCTACCTCATTAGTTTATGCTTTAGAAATGGACCCAAGAATATTTACAATTATTTAGCTCCCATTTATTGAGTTTTGGGTACATCTATGGGTGTGCCCACATCAATTATGTTGGCCTCTATCAAATCTTCTATCTTATGTTTCAAGGTGATGTAATAGTTTTTAGTACAGACTGGTGCCCTATGATATTCACAAGATACATTAGAATCATATCTTTTTGGAAGAGGTCATGACATATCAACCTCCTTGATGGGAGGGAGAGATATTACATTACATTCTAAGAGCTTTTGTAAAACATGTGCTAGCAAATATAGAAGGTTGGTGAAAACATTTCATGGAGGAGATAACAAACTAGGTGAGTATATGCCTCTAAATCTACATTAATAATGGCTTTTGGATCACTCTTATTTTTAGTGGCCCTAAATTTGTATGGAGGCTTACTATAACTCTTAGATTTTGATTATAATCAACTTTTATATTTTATTTTACCCATATACAAAATCTTGACTTCCCTTTTTTTATCTATGGCATAATTTTGTGAAGGTTTTAAACTTATTGAATAAGATATCTTCATGTAATACTAAGAGTAGGCTATTTTTGAATATGCATTCAATCTCTCTATCTTACATGGGGCTAATCATATTTTCTAATATAGTTTTATATCATAATATGTATTCTACAATAGGCTCATTGGATTTTCACTTTAGATGTGTTACCTGAGCATATGAGATGTTATCACTTATATTAATTAAGAAGTGTGATAAAATCATATTTATCAATGGATTGAATGCAGTGATAAACTAATTTGGTAGATCATAGAACCACTATAATGCATAGTCCTTTAGATTATGTGAGAACAATTTAGTGAGGATATAATCATTAGACACATATTTCAAACATGATACATGGAAATCTCAGAGATGGTGATCTAGGCCACCCTTACCATCATACAATGTAAGCTTAGGTGCCACAAATCTAGATGGCAAAGGATTTTCCACTATGTGATATGCCAAAGGTGTATGTAAAAGAACATGAGAATCCAAAGCATGTGATGTCCTAATATCTCCCTAGTCAATATGTAACACCTTAGCCTAAAGAAAATGAATCCCATGCATAAGGCATTTTAAATATGGATAGGAGGAACTAGCCATAGTAGGTGTAGATACCACTAAGGGTTATTAAGTTAAGACAGGTTGTTTTACAAGCTGAGTTGGACCCAAAGTAGGTATAACAATGTTTTTTAGATGGGGGAATAAATATTCACCATTATTTAATTTTTGATGTTTTTTGTGGATAATATTAATAAGGCCATATTACATATCTAATTATCTAGAAAAAAAATATTATAATTGTTTCTTATCAGTTTCATCAAATTGGTTGTTGAATTTTGCCATTGTAGGTTTAGGAGTAGGAAAATAAATTGTTGTATATTTTTAACCTTTAAAGAAATTTAATATATGAAAGATTATAAGACTTAAATATTGAAATAAATCTAAGATTTTAAAACTAATATCTGATCATATAAAATAAAAGGATACAAATCATAAGAGCATATAAGGCTAAGGTTAGGGTTTGAGTAGTATTCAAAGTAAGTCAGGTTCACCAAATGTTTTAACCTTTTTGGACTTAGAGTATGTAAATCCTATGTTGTTAAAGAGACTAAGTATAATAAACTAGAGAAAAAATATGAAATAAATATAGCCACTAATATGTAATAAAATTGACTTGATTTAACCTTTCTAAAAATAGTAATAAATAATGTAAATAAGAACTTAGCTATAAAATGACTAAAACAAGAGATTTGGAGGGTGAAAACTAAGATAAAGGTTGGCCTAAGTGTCATAAATAGATTTTAGGTGTCAAAACCCTTCCTAGATAGTAGCACTCTAATTAGATAATAGCACCATGTGGCATTAGTGTCCTTGTTTCGATAGTAGTGTCCTTTATGCAGAACTATTATGAGCTTCTAGGTGTACCTATGTCTGGGTCGGACAATCCTATTCCTACATGCATGAGTTATGGATCTCTATGTATGACCTATTTTGACTAATTTTATGTGTAAACCCTAATCCTCCATGTGTCTAAGGCATTCAATTGATACAAGTATTAAAATGTGTTATTAGTGGGGTAGGCTATACATCATCAACATTAGTTGTGATGAAATTTGCCTATATACCAATACTCTAAAGAGGGATCAGGCTCGATGTATTTATCCCCACCTAAGTATTGGTGTAAGTGCAAGTGAAACAAGTATGAATGTTGACTTGAGTGCTTTGAATTTTCTTGAGACTATCAACTTGAGTAATCTGAGCTTGGGAATGTTGTGAATGGTTGTATGTAGAAGTAGGGTAGAATAGGGATTGATAACCTTGATTATGCATAACTTATTCTAAGTTTGTATGTGTAATTTACATCTGATTTCCATCTAGTAGTTTGACAGATAAAATTCATGTATATATATTTTTCTAATGCTTGTGCATATCTTAAAAGAGGTTTAGGCTGACCCTAGGTGGTCTTAGATTTGAAAAGATATATGTTGGTAGAAAAATTAAGGAAAGGATAGTAGTGCCAAAATTTGGACACTAGTGCCATATGGCGATACTGTCTATTATGGCCCTAGTGTCCAAGTGGTATATGATAAGGTACTAAGGGCCAAGATGTCAATATGAGGGTCTAAGACTACTTTTATGATGTCTAGAGATCCCTGTGGCCTACACGAAGGCTAAAAAAGAGTCTAAGTAGGCCCTAAGATAGGTTTAGGGATAAGTTATGGAATGGTGGTCTCAATTAGTACTCTTAGCACTCAAGTGTCATTTTTAGGTGATTATACTTGGTGATTAAATATTTTCCTAGTTTTGCATATATATGGAACCTCTTGAATTTGAATTAAGGATTAGTGGCACATGAAAATATATAAAAGAATAAATATGTAGACTCTCATAAATGGTCACAAAGAGAAAAGTATGGAATAGAAAAAAGGTTAAATAAGCTAGGACACTTTTGTTTTCCCTTTGATGTTTGTGTCAATAAAAGTTTCTTTAGGTGAATGCTAGTGTCCAATATCTCAAAACACAAAAAAAATCAAAAAATTAGGGATTGATCAGAAAATTGGAGTTCATAGATTTTAAATCACAAGTCTGTAGATTTGGAAATTACAAGTCCATAGATTTGAAATTCCAAGTCCATAGAAATCCCACATGAAGAGGGATAATTGTTTGACAATATCATGCCTTGGCCATATGGGAGAAACCAGCCATTTTACCAACCCACATAGCTCATGATCCATCTGCCATGTCCCAAAAACGTGAGAATATACATGCCAAGTCAAAGCTAAAAATTGGGTTCTAAAAATTGTTTTAATTCAGAGTTTTAGTGGCAGGCACACTGTAGAGCTCATTAAGAGATTTTTGACACATTTTTTAGAACGTAAATCTAAGTTTGGGAGCTCCTGTTATGGCCATTTGAATATTGGTCAAAAAATGTCTCTTGCAACATGTTACACGTGTTTCGAGGTTGTTTCAACATTTGGACCTATCAGAGGTTGACACTTGGCAAATTATTAGGTTTGAAAAAAAATGGTTCGATGACATGCCACATCATCAACATGCCATGTGGAGTCAAGCGTGAGATAAGTTCATTGAGCAAGGTGGCGATTCCAAGCATGTGGTGAGTTCGAAGGAAAGAACGAGTTTGAAGGCACATGTTTGGCACATTTACCAACATGCATGCCTACACTTAGCACCAAGTCTCCCACAAATGGAGCATTGACACATTCCAAGGAGGTGCATACCTTTTTAAATGCATGCAAACTGATTTTTCTAGCACATGTGGGACAAAAGACAAAACCTGAGCGCACCAAACAAGGAGGAAAAGATTTCAAACACATGCGAAAGCAACTAAAAAGGAGGGAGGTGGTTTTGAACCCTTGACCTACCACCCAAAATGGATAGGCTTTGACCACTTGAGCTATGGGGATCGAAGTGATATTTAAGGCACGAATTTGTATTTAAAAGTAAGCTTATGGCCGACTGTGTATGGGAGATTATAGACCTGCTTACAGTATTTGGTCATTTTGGAGCCCTTAAAGGCCAAATCAGAGCTCAGAGTAAACTACAAAGTTGTTTATAATTCCAATACACTATGTTTAGTATACTCATTTCCCCATTTTAGAGAATTGGTGATGCTATTTTGAGCTATATAAGTTACCAATTTTGATTTTGAGAAGCCTTTGCGTGTGATTCAGGAAGGTGAAGGATGTGCTGAGTCAGCCAAGGTCTTTCAAAGGTCTAAAACACTATTTTTGTAGAGAGATATGATATTTTGTTGTTTGTAAGTATTAATTTGGCTTGCAAAGTTAGCAACAATTAATGGATCACTTCAATAAGAACCCAAGGACGTAGGAATTACGAACCCCGTAAACAATTTCTGTGTTTTGATCTTTGAATTTAGTTTTGCATTTCATTTTTAGTTAATTTATAGATTATAATTTATATTTAATCATTCCAACATCTTATAAGTTGAGAAATTTAGAATCCTTACTTTTAAAATTTCACTTAGAGTTTATCAGTGTAGTTTACGGATCAAGTTGGTATCAAAGTAGTTAGAAAGCTAGGTTAGCTTCTGATTGAGTTTTGACAGTTGCTTTCAATTTATTGGCTATCCATATCACTTGATTATATTTTAGTGTGTAGTTGTGGAATTAGTGTGTTTTCAGGAAACCATGGGCAAGTTGTCACATAAAGCCAAGATGGAAGAGCTTGAAAGCATCAATAGCCAGATTCAAGATGAGAATGCATTCCTGAGATGCAAGCTCTATTCCCTTGAAGAAAAAATTGCAAGTTTAAAATCAGAGCTCAAATCCAAGGATGAGCTCTTGATTAGATTGAAATGTGGTGAGTGTGAAAAGGTAAAGCCTTCAACTTTAGATGTAAAGACTATGACTGAGTGCAGTGTAAGTTTTTCACCACAAGAATCTTCATCTTCTTCTACCATTTTAGATTCAGATTCTAGTAATATTGTTTTTGGTGATTTTGAAATATACACTAAGGGCATAGGATCTAAATTGTTGTTTAAAATGGGTTATAATGGAGGAGGACTTGGTAGAGATGGCCAAGGAATTACTAACCCAATACAGGTAGAGCATAGACCTCTTCATGCAAGTTTGGGTTATACTAGTGTGCAGGTGGATGATGGAGAAGTTTCTTCCATGGCTAAAATAAGATGAGCTTCCAATAGCGAAGGTTCTAGGCCACTAGTTCAAAAGTGTAAAGGTAAAAGAGGTATTGAGATTCCACTTCCTGATTCTTACACTAAATATTTTGATCCAATTGATATATTTAAGAAGTTTGGATATAATGTACAAAAGATAATGCAATCATTTCCATGCACTTTTTGTGGGATGAATAACCATAGTGCTAAGACTTGTTTGAAATGAAATGCTTTGTTGAAGCAGATTACATGTTTGAAAGACCATTCTCATGATAAGATGGGAATTGGCAAAAAGGGACCCTCACCTAAGAAGGAAGTTTGTACTCATTGTAAAGTGAGTGGACATAGGATTGATAGATGTTTTAAGCTTCATGAATCTTCACATTCAAGTAATATTAAAACTAAGATGATTTAAAAACCTCTCATTAAGGTTAATGAAGCTAATTCAATCCATAATTTAGTTGAGAACACAACCCAGGATAAGGTAAAACTTACAAGTGAAAATCCATTAAAGAGGATAAGTCAACAGTATGCAATTGCTAAGGAATCCACTAAGATAATCAATTTCACTAAGAAGAAAGAAATGGTTAAGTGGATTATCACTACATTCTTTTTGCAAAGCATGGTTAACATTTCACCTAAGGGAATGAACAAGCTTTGATAGATGTAGAGTATAGTTTGTGAGAACACTTCAAGACAGGTTTATCATATGAAGTTTTTCAATTCTCACTTTTGATAACTCTAAGTTTTTGATCTCCATAATATGTGTTGTGAGTTGTTTAGAGGGCTTGAACTCATTTGATCAGTTGGAGATAATAGTAAAATGCATGTTGTAGGTTGAGTTAATTCCTTACAACACTTATTTGACTGATATTTTGAATGTATCTATTTTTGCACATGGAGGTATAGATGCATTGTTAAGACCCTATGGGCATGTTTAGATGTTAGGCAGCATACACTTTTGGTTGTTTGCATTTTCTTAGCATATAAGTCCCATACTAGGGCATTGTATTGCAACATGTCCACAACATTCATTATATGTTGTCAGCATTATAAACTTGTCTTGCAGTTACATTGGGAGTTGTTTCATTTTTTGGCAATTCACCACTTTACAGGATGTGACATTTGGGTAGGCAATTTTGGTATGTTGTAATCACTTTGGTAGTTGCAGATTCACTTACTCATGCCTTTAGATTAGGCATTTTTGAAGTTTGATTGTGAATCATTTTAATGCAATTATTAATACCTCTTGTTATGGTTGGGTTCTATTTTCATGGATGTAGTAGATTAGTTTGCAGTTTTAGGGGATATTGGAATTTTGGAGACCAAAAGCCCTCCATTGGGGAGGTGTGATCAAAAAATTGGAGTCTGTAGATTTTAAATCACAAGTCCGTAGATTTGGAAATTACAAGTCCATAGATTTGAAATTGCAAATCTATAAAAATCCCACATGAAGAGGGATAATTGTTTGATAATATCATTCCCCAGCCACATGGGAGAAACTAGCAATTTTACCGAGCCACATAGCTCATGATCCATCTACCACATCCCAAAAATGTGAGAATAGACATGCCAAGTCAAAGCTAAAAATTTAGTTCTAAAAATTACTTTAATTCAGAGTTATAATGGTAGGCACACTGTAGAGCTCGCTGTGAGATTTCTAACACATTTTTCAAAATGTAAATCCGAGTTCAGGAGCTCCTATTATGGTCATTTGAATATTGGTTAAAAAATGTCTCTTGTGATATGTTGCACGTGTTTCAAGGTTGTTTCAACATTTGGACCTATCAGAGGTCGACACTTGGCAAATACTAAGGTTTAAAAAAAATGGTTCAATGACATGCCACATCATCAACATGCCATGTGGAGTCAAGCGTGAGATAAGTTCATTGAGCAAGGTGGTGAGTCCAAGCATGTGGCAAGTTTGAAGGAAAGACCGAGTTCGAAGGTGCATGTTTGGCACATTTACCAACGTGCATGCCTACACTTAGTGCCAAGTCTCCCACAAAGGGGATGTGGACACATTCCAAGGACGTGCATACCTTTTTAAATGCATGCAAACTAATTTTTCTAGTGCATGTGGGACAAAAGACAAACCTTGAGCACGCCAAACAAGGAGGAGAAGATTTCAAACATATGCCAAAGCACCTAAAAAGGAGGGTGGTGGTTTTGAACCCCTGACCTACTGCCCAAATGGGATAGGCTTTGACTGCTTGAGCTGTGGGGGTCAAAGTGTTATTTAAGGCACGAATTTGTATTTAAAAGCAAGCTTCTGGCTGACTGTGTATGGGAGATTATAGACCCGCTTATAGTATTTGGTCATTTTGGAGCCCTTAGAGGCCGAATCAGAGCTCGGAGTAAACTAAAAAGTTGTTTATAATTTTGACACGCTCTACATAGTATATTCATTTTCTTATTTTGGAGAATTGGTGATTCCATTTTGAGCTATATAAGTTACCAATTTTGATTTGGAGAAGCCTCTGCGTGTGATTCAGGAAGCTGAAGGACGTGTTGAGTTATCCAAGGTCTTTCGAAGGTATAAAACACTATTTTTTTAGAGAGATATGATATTTTGTTGTTTTTAAGTATTAATTTGGCTTGCAAATTTAGCAACAATTAATGGATAAGTTCAATAAGAACTCGGGGACGTAGGAATTTTGAACCCCATAAACAATTTCTATGTTTTGATCTTTGAATTCAGTTTTGCATTTCATTTTTTGTTAATTTATAGATTATAATTAGATTTAATCATTCCAACATCTTATAAGTTGAGAAGTTCAAAATCTTTACTTTTAAAATTTCACTTAGAGTTTATCAGTGTAGTTTACGGATCAGGGATCCCTACCATAATATGGCCAAATCATAATACGGTGATTAAAGAGAAACAAAATACTATAAAATAGCAATGAAAGTCCATGGAGTCTAAGGGTCCCATACAATACCACACCACTAAGTACTCAATCTTTCATAAAAAGGGATATATATCCAAAATTAAGCAAAAAGAAATTATAAAATAAGATTTTACCAAATATGGATATTTATGTCTCCCAAAAAAAAAATCTAGTAAGTGCATGAAATCAAATTAGTAGAGTTAAAGGAAGTTCATACCTAGGTTTCAAAACACACCTTGGCTTCATGATAGTTCCAAATTGAATTTATATCTCTTGTCTTGAAACTGAAATCACATTAAAATATAATTAGTATATTCAATCTAAAATTGAACAATAGTGAAATTATATAAAAATAAAGAACATGAAAATAATGCACGTATGTTTGTTTCATAGTGACATGTCTAGACTATTGTCCCCACAATGGAGGATGGATAAATAGGGAACTTGATATCACATCCATTTCTTGGCTAGGGAAAATAATGAGTCTACATATGGTCAAGTGTGTTTCATCCTAGAGATAATTATTGAAAAAGAGGGTTGGGAGGCGATCGTTCCCCCAACCCAGTATAAAGAGAGTGATGTTAAGGCCATTGAGAGCATTGAATCTTGACCACACAACTCAAAGGTGAAGATAAAATGGGTAATCTATCCAAGGTTAAGTGGTGTAATCAACTCAACCTAAATAGAGAGGGTAATAATAGGTCATCAAGGGCATTGAATCTTGACCATACTACTCAAGGGAACCAAATATTTTAGATAAATAAAATATCAAAAAAGTGAATTTTGGTAAATATATTGAATATTTAACTTGGTAATCTATAAGAATAAATGCATTTTGGTAAATTATTTCTTATATTTAATCTAGTGAGTCTAGAGAAAGAAATCAGTGCAACCTAGTAAATGAGAGAAGGAACAAAATTCATTCATTCCCACATCATGTCTTTTTTTAATGATGTATAATTTAAATATGTATTTTATAATTCTTGGTGCACTTTCATAGAGTATGCACCTATATTATATATCAAATTAAAGTATCTTTCAAAGTGTAACCTCTACTTTGTCATTGTGTATGATATCTATCACAAATATAGAAAATTCTATCCCAAATCTATGAAAATCATGATAGATGTATAATATTTTGATCCAAGTGTATATCTAAAGTTTGTATAATTTATCATATTCTATTATTTTGGTTAAATCTATATTTGTGGATTCATGTATTTGTGACATGCCCCCACTATATGCCCCTCCCCACTTTTGAGGTGAGAAGAGTAGAATATGGTATTCATCTCATCAAAAAGGGATGAAATGATTATATTGTGTATGTATTAAGATATAAGATTCCATAGTGTATTAATGTCATGCCTCAATAAGTTTATGATTGGTAATTTGGTATATTTTATAAATAATATTACATTTCACACACAAATTTTGAACCTTGGTTCGAATTGCAAAAGAATTAGACATTTTTAAAAAAATTTAAAAAGATCATGAAATTAGTATAGTGTGTAAGTGTTTGTTGTATGGATCCCAACACAAATAGAATTTTTTATTGGATAAATGATGATTAAGATATCATTGGTCAAAGTTAAAAACTTCACTTTATGGTTGAAAATTATATATATATATATATATATATATATATATATATATATATATATATTTCATTTGAATTTTATATTTTGAAATTTTCTTTCTCCAGAGCTATTTGTAAGATGTGATTTGAGATACTTTAGGCTACCCTAGGAGGCCAGGACCTTGATGAGCTAGTATGAGGAAAAATATTAACATTTTTATGTTTTTGAATTTTTTTATTTTCTCAATTTTTGGGACCCTTTTTTGGAATTAAAAAACTTGACAAATGTTATCATTAGTGTTTGAGATGGTTCTATTTATCCATTGATGATAGTGTCCCTTTTATGAAATTAGTGCCCTACACTACCATCCAAAGTCGATGGTAGTATCTCACACTAGCATCCAAATTTTTATTGTAAACTTTAGCATTTTTTATTGTTAGTATTTGATTTATTGGATGACTAATGTGTGATTTTACTTTTTTATTATTGTATAAATGCATTCATATTCATGATTTTAATAATGGTAGGTACTTTTAGACCTCATTAGAGTCGGGGTTAGAAGATTCAAATTGGGAAATTATTAATTAGGTTAGGCTAGGGTCTATTAGCCAACTAGGGAAGGTGAATTTTGATGTTTATCTTATGATAGAATTGGCTAAGAGGTGTTATGTTGATAATTTCACTTTCTATCTCTTAATATGGGAGATTACAGCTTTTGATTTCAAGGGAGAGGTCTCAAGTGTCTGGTAATGGGAGTATTGCATATATGCATAGATAACATGTATATTTAATGTATCATTGAGTATATGAGGGTGATCCTTATAAAATGATCTATCTAGTGTATATTGTTATATTTGGTGTTTTATGATTACAAAATTTCATTTATTATTTGCTAGTATCTTTTGTGGATGTGGATGGTAGTGGGGTAGCTATATCCTATAGTATGTATCACAATGTGCATAACATTGAGTATTAGGGTGTTAGATATTCTTGGGGGTACACCATGGTTGCCCACTTATATAGGTATTTATATTGATTTTGATTAGATATAGGGTGGAATATTGGGTGCAACCACACTTTTGAATGAATGGACATATGAGCATATTTATATCATACAATTCATTGGTAGACCTCTAGCTAGATGGACCCATTCACATTATTTTGATTCTCAATGGGTATTACCTAAAGAGATATTACTATCACCTATGAAGTATCACATGATACTATATTATCTAACCCCCACATAAATTATTTGATGGCCTTATAGTACCTTTATTGGGTGGCCTAAGGATGTTCATAAGTTACATTGAGTGTGTTTTAGTATGTGGTGGGTTGATAAAATTCATGGTGTTTTATAAGAGTTCTAATATGATCAAGTTATAATATAATTTAGAATTCATCAAGGATTCACCTATGATCCCTATCCATGGTATCAGATAGTTATATTTGGTCATAGATTGAATGATAAGCTAGACACCATAGCTGTAAAATTATCATCGTTCTCATATGGGGAATGGATATGGTTATTATATTGGTTATAGGTGATGATGTTGAATGTACATATACATATACATAGTGGTTTTCTAGTGTGTATTGGCCATTTTTATTCCCTATTATTATTTCCCCTAGTGTCATACCTATATCATAGGGTAGATATGAAATAGGTAGATGTGCAAGATCTCACACAAGCTCGTAGCCTTTAGATGAGGTATTGGTTTGAACCACATTTAAGTATATGATTTATTTTAAGGATATTTGGTATATTATATTAACATATGGTAATTGTGCTTTTGATTTCTATTTTAACACAATATCTAATGCATATCTGGAAATATCAAGTCTATTTATTTTATTTATAAATTTAAAAATTGGTTTAGGTACCCATTATTGTTATATAGGAAATATAGTTTTTAAATTATGATTGGATTTTAGAACTTGTGGTTATATGTTTTCCCCAAGTACATCTCTAGTGAGAGCTTGATCAACCAATGGTTTCTTGGTAGGATCAGTGTGGGATAGATTGATCATCATAGAGGGTGCATTAGGAGCAATACTTATTCTAGTTATTTTCCTTTGTAAGGGTTGATAAACCATGTGTTCCTTATTATGAGTGGAATGGGATGTCTCAACACTCTTAGAGTGACCTCTATAAGAAGTGGGATCATGAGACCTTATGTATACATAATACTTTTAACCTTTTATCACATACTAACACTTTACATCTTGCAAGAACCCATTGGGACTCAATCTCTCTGAGTGCATGCCCTAAGGGGTGTATCAGGAAAGGGGTCGGTAAACCTTTGGTGCTTCATAGGATTTTTGTCCCTTTTTACCACATTATTACCAATCCAACCAAATCCCAAAACCATACCTAAGCTACTTACCCTCCCTTGATTATTCCTCTATTCTTTTCATCTTTCATTCCTCATTTTCTTATCTTAAAATCCTTTTGGACTGTCAACTGTACTATTTCAACCCATTACATATTAGGGGTATGCTTTACTTTCTTGGTTTGTTAACCTTTTGACTAACCTAACACAAACCTAGTACATTATCCTCATAAACACACTAGGTCGACTACATCAACCCTGTACAGCTGACGTTCCTAGAAGGATTAGGGTAAGATCCACCTATATATACAAGATCATTTTGAACATTAGTCATATGTGTAATAAAGAGTTATTATTCACTCATGATTCTTCACAATATACTCTTCCACCATTCTACTTGAGGAGACTTAACTTAGTTTTTTTATTTGGAGAATTTAGTCTTATAGATAAGTCTTAAATGCTTGGGCCTTTCTTAGTGATCCTTATAAACCACAACAAGCTCTTGTGAATCCCCTTTGGCCAAAGGAGAGATTGAGTCTCTATGGTTTCACATTTAGGTAAGTTTATTATAACTTTGTTCTCCTCTCTTTTAGTAGATATAAGTAGCATAAGTGTTGGCTCAAATAATAATATCTTTCATATTTTATGTATTAGGGTGTTACTCATACTTATTTTAATTGAATTTCCCAATACATGTTTGTTTTATTGATTCTAACCCCCACTTTATGTCATAAGCTTTGGTGTTCACTAGATTATATTTTATTATCTTTCTATTAGAATAGAGTGAACATTTAAAACCATAGGACTCCATTAGGGTTGTTGTGCAATTATATTAGACTGTAGGATTTGGAACCCTTCTTATCATGATATGTTGTGACAAGTGATACAATTGATCCCCTAATCGGGTCTAGTGGATCCCCATATTGGTCATGCTCCTGCTTAACAAGTGTATTCCCAATCAGAAGTGTAGGTGTGATCTATCTTCCCTGATCTAGGATTAATTCATAGACATAATACATTTTTAATTGCATACACCTTATTGGATCTTTCTAAAATATAATAACTCCACTGTCTATGATTTGTGTAATCTTTTGTCTTATAGAAAAATAATCATTGTCATGATGCCCATTAACACCATGGTAAGTGAAAAAAGGTTGTCATTTTACCTTTTCAAATTTTTATTGTGGATGGTATTAATTTTGATGAAGGGTAATCAATTGTTTATCTAATAGCATATTCAATATATCATGTGATTAACCTCTTGGTCAATCAAATTGAAGTGGTTACCTCTTAGTATAGGGATATGTTTTTACTATATGAGGTATTCTATATGTGGATTATTTTACTTTGGGTAACACCTTTAATATTTGTTCCTTGGTATGCACTACTAATTTGGAAGAAGGTATTATAGGTGGTTCATGAACCTTTTTTTTTTTGTTTCTTCACTTTGCAAGAATTTTTTTTAACATTTTTCATTTTGGTGAAGATGTAGGTGATTCATTATTGGTATTTATTGGTGAATATGAATATTTATGCACATCCATGTATAAAATATTAAAGGAAGTGAAGTGTTTGTGAATTTATCTTTATTTTAATGGATAATAAGGCCTCTACTAAATATAAATTGCACTTCCAAATCTAAGGGTGTATAGTTCAAGGAATATAAGACATCCTTAAATCTGATAGCATAATCTTGAATAGACTCATCATTATTTTGTGTTAAGCCCTGAAAATATTTCAATGATAACATAGGTAATATATGATTATGGAAATTAGTTTAAAATATGTCTTCAAGTTTTTTTAAATTTTGCAAGGCCCCATTTATAAGGTTATAGAACCAATCAACAACCTCTTGTGTTAAAATTCTATGGAAGGCTTTTAATAATAAGTTTCCATATTTATCCCAATGGTTAAAAGAGTGTATATGTTATTTCATGTGATTTTTAGGGTATCTGTTACCATCAAATTAATGTAACGTAGGCATAAAATAATTGGTATGATAAGGATATCTAAAATCATCCCATGTAAGGGGTTGATATTTTAGAATATTATCATTAAGAATTTCATCATGTAAAAGTGCTTGTAATTTAAGAATTATCATTTGTATTTGAAGACATTTTATATTAGTCATCATGATACTATATCATAGGAGTAACTTTTTAAGAGTTTTAATATGCAATCCTAGGTTGTAATTTACCATCTATATGACACATGGGAATGATTGCCTCTTCACAATTATCGTTTCATTCTAATTTAGGATTATAACATGTTTAAAAAGTATTTGATAAAATAGAATCCATTTTACATGATGATTCAAGAGAGATTATTATATCATTTCAGATGTCAAAAAGGTTGATACAACTATCATTTGAAAGATCTTGAATACTTGAATTTCATTACATGCAAGGGGGATACAAGGTGTAATTTCATTATTGTCATCTAGAATTTGAACATTATTTTGAGTAATGTACTAAAGCATATCATTTCATATTCTATTTCATATAGAATTTGAATATTATTTTGAGTAATGTGAGTAATTTGATTAAGCATTTGTATCATTGAGGTCTAGATATAGATAAGTATTTTCACTATTTGTATTTGCATGAACTAAAGTGGGAATAGAATATTCAATGTGAGTAATGTTTTGAATAATTTAAAAAGATGGTAAAAATTAATTATTTATAATAAGATCATTATTAAATAAATAAGATGTACATTCAACTATTGGTTCATCTTTAGAATGCTCTATGCATGAAAGATTGTTATTTTCATTATTTGGAATAATAGTGTCATGCATGTTCATTTTATAACATTAAATGTTATGTAATGAACTATTGAATGGGACACTTTATGTTTACTAAATGACCTCATCATTAGATTTGAATATAAGAAATGTAGGTGAAATAGGATAACTAGGCTCTTCATGGTCCTCTTAAAAATATGTGGAATTGTAATCATAATCATAAAGAGAATAGGAAATCATGCCATCAATTTCACCATATTCATTGATGCTTTAATTTTAATTATTTTAATTTTAAGTAGCTTCTAAAAAGTAATACTATGTATTATATTTTTATTGAGCCATAATATCCTCATAATAAATGTATTTATCATTAGGAAGATTAAACAAATGATATAAAAAATGAGACTTTTTAGGGTTTTCAACAAGAGTATGCATTTTAAGGTTTGTAAACCTAAACAAGCCCAAGAGAAAAAAAATACAAGGCTTATGGAAACAAAGAGAACAAACATCACATATAGTATGCCCATGTAATGAAAATCACATCTAAAAAAATAAATATGGAATTTTGAAAAAAAAAATAGGAGGTAACCCTAAAGCACTTTAGGGATTGGTTTAATTAAACTCAAAGGATAATTTCACAATAATTATTGATCTTAAATGGTTATTTTACATGACCATGCTACATAAATATATTTTTTGAGTGAAATAATGTAACATTAATATTGATGTAATAAATTATAATTCATTGGAATTTAACCTATTCAAGCATGAGTAATATAAAAACAATAACTATATAATCAATGGCTTAGAAAGAAAATATATTACTTACCACACTATTATAGGTTATCAAGATGATTCAATTTTATCTCACTTTTTTAAGCAAACTTTATGTTGTGTTAGTTCCAAATTTTAAATTTCTTTCCTACTTGAACACTTGCATTAGCCTTGGGGCACTTGTGTCAACACATGTGTTTTGATCTTAATAGAAGTGTCCATATCTATGTAATGTAGTTGAATGTTTCTTTTCTTGAAGATGTGATTAGACATATATTATTTTTTTACTTCTATATAATCATCATATCATGTGAAAATTTTGATAATAATGAAAACCCTAGCTTCTTTGTCTTTTACCATGTGTAGATTGATTAAAAAGGATTAACACATAAGTTGAGTTAACCCTAGCAACCTTGTTCTTACTAAATTTTTCCTACATATCCATATACTCTAATGAGATCCTCAAAATTTAATTTATTTATCCCTTGAAGGTGTGTGTATTAATGGTGGTTGTGAAACTATATGCTTTTTCTCCTATTAAAACCCTTTGTATAAGCAATACAAGTGAAATTTGGCCTTTTGTAATACTTTATACTTCAACAATATGAAATTTGTTATAAGGTGTAACCAATAAATTTTGAATGAATATTGTAGATGATAATTTAGAGTCTTTTAATTCTAATTAAGAACTAGTGGCATGCAAAAATCCAATAATAGAATAAACATACAGACTATCACAAATTGTCACAAGGCAAAAAGTATGGAAATAGAGAAAAAGATAAACCAAGACAATTCTATTTTCCCTTAGATAATTGAATCAATATAATTTTCCTAAGGTTAATGGTAGTGTTCAATACCTAACAACACATAACAATGATCCCCACCATATGATTTCTAAATCATAATGCAGTGAATAGAGAGTAACATAATACTATACAATATCAATGAAACGCCATGGAGACTAAGGGTCCCATAAAATACCATGACACTAAGTAATCAATATATATATGAAACTAAGAAAAAATATAATTAAAAATAAACTTGTACCAAATATGGGTATCTACATCTACATGATCATATGTTGTGTTAGAGTAGGTGATGCCTAATGATGCACTTGGTAGTGAGGTGGAATTTATTTCTTTTGTGACCTTAGGGGTTTTTATAATGTTATGATAATTAATTGATGCTTGATTTATCATAAAAGGAATAATTGAATTATATACTAGAATAGGAGAAAGTGAACGAATAACTACTAGTGATGTAGGTGGTATAACTATGGCAATTACCGAGGTGAATGAAAATGTAACTTTTGAAACTAAGGGTGTTCGTATGTCTAGATCTTATTGATATGCATCCTTTGGCTTTGAAACATTCTTAAGGACCCTTGATTTGAGATATTCATCATTATTTTATTCTATCTCATCCTCTTGCTAAGGTTACTCAACTTTTTTAGGGGCCTTATCCTTGAACTATGTTTATATCATAATTACATCATTCCTTGTAATGGATGGATAATATTAGATAATCTAAGTAATCCTTATAGACATTTCAACCTTACTCATCCTTATATAGACTTTAGAGTCATAATGAGGATTCAAAAACATTAATTCATGTTCATATTCACAATGTCTATAGTTTTTCTTGAATTATCATTGGAACTTATTTATATATTGCATTATTACCATCCTAGGGCCCCAAAATATGAATTCAACTAGTCTAAACCTAAAATAAACTTTTTGTTTTGATTTCTTGGCCAAATATTCATAATTATGGAACTTTTGAGTCCTAATGTTGAGGGGTGTCTTATGATATTTAGCCAATCTATCCATCATCAAGTTCTCATCTGTACTATTAGATATTTGTTAATATATCTCCTGCTCGATTGATTTGTCATGAACATGCCTAGGTAGATAAAAAGGGGCCAATAGTTTAACCTTAATTATAATAATATTATTATCTAGGTAAAACCAATAATCACTTAATGACTTGAGAGATATTTTGATCTTTGTAGACAACCTTGGCATCATATGCCCATTTATTGTTTTGAAAACCATAGGATAGAAAGTGTATGAAATATTTTACATATGGTCCATGTAATTATAGATGTGTATATTATCAAAATAATAACATATCCTTTTTAGTCCTTTTGGCTCTCAAGGAGGGGTCCCAATAGGGATAACAGTCTCTTAGATAGCATCTACTAAATATGAAAGCATGTAAAAGTTAATGTCTATTTGGTCAAGCATGACCCTCTAGGTTTTTGAATTAAACTTTATGATTTCCCCCAATGGAGGAATTTCCTTGCCTTCCAAAATTATAATTAGAAATATAACCTAGACTCCATCTACATAATATATGGATGTAGTTATATGGGGTTTATTCAATAGGGTCATGGTAATTTTAACACCAAGTTTGAATTGGGTAATGGGGTCCCTCTTCCTCATAGCAAACTTATTAGGATTGTGAGCCCATCTTATCAAGGTATCCCTAACACTATTATCTTTCAACCACTCATTGACTATTTTTTGGTTATAAGGGATGTCTAGTTTTGGAAATCTATATTACTTTATAAAGGCTAGGCTAACCACATATGCCATTGGCTATGTACTATTTTTTTATGTAAAATTTCCTTTGTACATGTGCATGTTGTAAATAAATTATACACTAATTTAGCATAGGCAAATACCTCAAGCTTGGCCACACTTTTGTGAAGTAAATAAATTTGATTGAAAGTACATCATCTATGTATTCTCTCTTATTGAGGGTTAGATTTCCATTATATTTTTATGGTTGAATGGCCTATAATTCTACATAAATGGTCAAATAATACTTGAATACATTGTTCGTACTAGCCCCAATGAAATATGTATCCTTAAATTCTTGTTTGATCCCAAAGAAAAATATTTAGGGAGTTGGTTGTTGATTCTCAATCTCCATTGTAGTGCTAATTGAGCTTTGTGTTTAATTTTATAATTAGGGATTTTAGTCTTTATGGAGCTCTAGATATAAATTCACATGTTATAAGATTAGAACTGTGACTTAAATTTAATTAGGATGAAATATATAATTCATTTTCTAGAAACAAATTCATTACTTGAATCTTACACTCATGAGAAATAATTACAGAGTAATGGGATCAATCACCCATCCATTCCAATTTAAATTTAAATTTATGACATAAGCTTTTGTGGGTTTATTTTACATGTGTCACTTAGTCATTGAGTTTTATTTCTTAGTCACCCATTTAAGTTTTAATGTACTCTCCATATTTTACATTTGTCATTATGTCATTGAGTCACGGTCATTATATTTATTATTTCTAGTTGATTGTGTCATTATAGGATGCATGGTGTCTTTTCAATTTATCACTTAGTTTATGCCTATCATTAAGTCTATAGGTCATATCAATGTAAAAAATAGTGAAGTTATGACACATGGCATGATACGTGGTAGATCATTGTCATAGAATGGACACATGGAGAAATATGTCATTAACACATGGTATATGACTATGCAAAAGATGACACATGATGGTCTATTGTTACATCACTTGGTCTATGCCTTTGAGATCTGTAATTTTTTCTATTAGCCTCTTTGTAGTAAGATTATGATGTGTAGAGAAATATCATTCAATCAGTTTGTTGCCTATCATTGTAACTTATTTTTTCACCCTAAATCCAATGATAAATAAATATTGAGACATGTGGAGTAATCTTTCTCAATTGGTTGGTCATCAATTTTCATGACTTGGTTTTCTCATCAAGGACATACAATAGGATGAGATGGTGACACTTGTCTTGATCTCAATTATTTAGTTAGTAGGGACTTTGTAAGACTTGTAGTGTTGAATTATTTCTCTAGATAAAATGAAGATGTGATGAATGTAATGATCTAGTTCATTCAGGACAGAAAATATATTTAGAGCTTGGTATATTAAATAAACATTGATATTCTATAGGATTTTACATTTATAAATGACACATGTCAGTCTAAATCTAACGTGTAAAGTAAAAAAGTGATAAACTTGGAAAACATTAATTATTTTGCTTAGTCAAATAATTCAAAAAATGCAAACTTATAGACACTTAATTTTAACCGCTTCTATGTCTAAACTACAATTAAGTGAAACTTTTCATAATTGCATGCAAGTTTAACTAAAAATCACCACTAGACCTAATTTACGTACACAACTATTATTTTAAACCAAAATTGAAATTCCACATCCCTAATTGGGGTAATGGATCATATTACATCATTAATATTGTGTAGCACATCCTGAATTAAATCAGCCATTTGCAAGTGTTTTCACAAGGCAATTAAGTGAATACTTGAATGACAAATAGAGACATTTAAAACCCCACCATTATTCTAATTATTGATTAAACTCACTTAATCAAGCCTAATTATTAATCTAATATTAAAATCCATATATTTGGAATTATCTTATTTTCCTTAAATCAAAATTGGAATATTGCCTCACAAATGGATGACATCATCAGGTAAAGTGTGTGATAAAGGGAAGGTTATGACATGTCTTACTTTTCACTTATACACTCAATATAAGTTATTACACCTCTCTTACACACTCCTTATATTTCACCCTTATTACACACTCAAGAGGACCAATGATTACACTTTTCTTCCAATGTGCCTTCCATACTCCAAAAAAGACTTAAATGGCCTCTCTTACACACTTGAAGTGTGTAATCATAGATTTGAGGCAACCTTCCATCTTGAGATGAGATGAACTGTTTATAATGAGTCAATAAATCTATAAATATGAACCTCACACCTCTCATTTTAAGAAGCTTCTCCATATAAAATTATACTACTAAACTACACAAGGAGCCTCCTCACTCTCATGCCAAGCCAAAGCCAAATCAAGTGTAAACAAAGAGAGAAGCTGCTCACATGATAATTCAAGCATTGACAAATAATTCTACATATACAAGTCAAGATCAACCTCTTTATAATGATATTCAAAAAAAATTCAAGGGAGGTAAAAAGCATGGTTCTTTATCTTCCAATTGCATTTTATTTTGTTATTTTTGGGAATAATGGATTTTTATTCCTATTTAATAAACAAGTCTAAGTAGGGAAAATTAGTAAATAATATTCCTAATTATGGTTACTAATTTTTGAATTTGAATTATAATTTGACCTTTCTAAAAATAGTAAGAGAGCAAAGAGAAATGTAACTTAGTTTATTTTGAGTTGTCCAATCTGAGATAAGGTCTATAAATTTGCATGCAGGACTGAGACACTATAGCAAACAGGATCTTGGACTTCATTTTTTGATTAGATAGGAGCATAAAAAATGGACAGCATGGGCTCCAATGCTATATTCCTTCTCTGGCACTATTATACTGAGGGTTTAAGCTTTCTAGTTTTTGTTTGCCTGCTTAAGGTGAGCCTGTGTACCAATTTCTAGGTCGTTATCAACATAACTCCTTGTAGATTTGATTCTTTGTGTACTTGGATCTTCTATAAAATTGAAAGAAACTTTGGAAAATATGGAAAAGGAGTTAGTGTGTAAAGGATAGATTGGATTTACTTCACACCCCATGTGTGGGCATGTTGCCTCCATACCAATACTTTGAGAAGGGATCAAGCTAATGTAGTTCTCCCATTGAATTACATGGTGCAATTGTGTATAAAAATGCAACTAGATACAAAACTAGGTATACCTAAGATGGTTAGGGACTATTCTAAAGACTTAGTTTAGCTTGAAAGTCTATAGGTTGGATGTATGTAGAGAAGAGGGAAGATTGCTTGAGTGGTCTTGCTTGTATTCTTAATTAAATGATATTTTCCAACCCTTCTAAATGGAATTTGAATGGCCTTTTATAAGGGATTTAATGATCATGGTTTAAATGAATTCACATTAGACTGACATGAATTAGGATAAGGATTTATAAAAATATGACCGTTTGGACCATTTTGCACTTAGGCAATAGCACCAAAAAGGGGATACCCTAGGGTCCAGTGCTATAATCCAAGTTGGGAATTTTTGTCCTAGAGACATAAGTTTTTTGGGTTTTGTTTATTATCCTTGTGTGAACCTACCTATAAAATTTTAGATGCTAGATATTTATGAATGACTAAAAATAAGAAAAAAAGTGTCTAGAAGGGTCATGAAAGTAAACAAGAGGGACCTATGGATTGGGTATCATTATCCATTCTCAAGTTACCATTTTTTGCATTTTATATGAATACATTTACCTAACTTTATTCTAGTGATGTAGCAAAGCAAAATACTAGGATAAAGGAAAGTAGAAAGCATACCTACACTTACATGTAAGGGAGAATCTCCTAAAACTATGTGGTGTTGGATGTGCATAGAGAGAGCATGTTGTATAAGTGTGAATATATGAAATGAAACAAAGAGTATATTAGTTCTTATTATGTGTGATATAAAACAAGAACATATAAAATCTGAGTAAAAGAAAAAGGAAGATAAAGGAATGAATACACCTCACCGAGTACATGAACTAATACAAACCCTATTGTGATCTTAAGTAAGATTGAGTAATGTTAGATTGTGCTATATGATGTTGTACCAAAATTTATATCACAAATGGAGTTGAGTGCTCAATTCCCCAAAAAATAGCTCAATAATGCAAATGTAGGCCCTTTGGCTCCATCATCACCTACTAAGTCAAGCTAACGAATCATGCATGTGTCAATCGATGTTCGGACTATGTTTCCAATCCCTCTGAATAGGTGGCTCAAGAATAAAAAGGCTAGCTAGACCTTTGGCTCCATCATTGTCTCATGAAGTGAATTTATGACATGATACCAATATAGAATATATATCATATAAGATGGCTCATGGATCCCATATATGCTATAAAAGTCTAAAAATGTAGCATGGATAGCTGAATGTATGATGAAAACTAGGCCACTCTTGGCCATTTCAAAATATGGAAGTTAATCTTGTATGAAAGCCACTCAAAACTGATGCAATATGCTTATGTAAAAACCAACTCAGGAACTCAGTTACTCAAAAAGTTAAACTTGTATGAAATTTCAACTTGATAAATGATGACAACCACTTGTAGATGGAGTAAGGCATGCAACTACTGACAATTCTAGGGTAATAAACTGAACTCAAAAACAAAGAAGACTAATATGTCATGCACATTGCCCCCAATCACTGGTGTCAAGAACATGGATTATGATTTGGAAGTTATGTCAACTTCCTAATCTAAAACTAGAAGTGAGAGTTATCATGCCATGCATGATACCCCCTATATCTAGATTTCTTAAGAAAAATATATTAAAACTACTGATTTTGACAAATTTGGATGTGCAAAAATTGTAGCTCGGCTAAATTTTTTTCTTATTATAGAAAACTTAGGTGTTTTTTTCCTAGACAAGATTACCAAAATGAGTACACCCTTTTGTTTGGTGTTCTTGTCCATTTTTTATGCTATTTTCATATGCTCAAATTAGTTGTTGATCTAGAATCATCATTATTTTTCTATTCTGTTTCGATTGGTTTGGCCTCTGGATTCTGAATTGGGTGATCTAAATGTTTTTGTTTTGACTATTAGGAGCTTGATCTTTATGAAAAAATCCTTATTTATTTCCCCCTATTTTGAGGGTAGGATTTATGAACCTACAATTACTACCCTTAGAATAAAAGAGTCTTGCAAGTGTGTTATGTTGCATAGATACATGATATAACAATGATATTTGACAAGATATCTCTAGATATAGCAATGTTTGTATTGAGAGATTTGTTAGATCAATAGGGGCATGCCTAGATAGATGTAACAAAGTGATAACATTTGTAATGTATTGAACTAGAATTGGAAATGTTAGATGTTAGTTGTTAGTTAATAGTAATTAGTTGTTAGTTGTTAGTTGTTATTTGTTAGTTGTTAGTTGTTAGTTGTTAGTTGTTAGTTGTTAGTTGTTAGTTATTAGTTGTTAGTTGTTAGTTTTTAGTTGTTATTTGTTATTTTTCAAGGAGGTATGGATCATGATGTCCATCATGGCATCCAATAAAGCAAGATAAATGCATAATATGGATCATGGCATTGAAAATAAGAATAAGAAATCAAGAAATAGGCATACAAAGCAAGAAGCAAGAAACATACAAGGGTGGCTAAGGGACCAAGAAATCAAGGGATATGGGCACATGTCACTCATACTAGAAGGTAAACATACAAGGCATGTTTAAATGCCACATACACATACCATAAAAATAAGAAATATTAGCACAAAGGCCATAGGTACATAGAAGAGTACAAGCAAGGGACATTGGAAAATGTCCAAAGGTACACACACATGAATACAAGTAAAGGACATTGGTAAATATCCTAAGGCACAAATAGGAGACAAACAAGAATTAGATATGTAATCATATCAAGTTACGCTAAGCAAGGAAAGAAAGCATGTAAATATTGGAACATACAATCGCATCTAACTAATCAAAGCAAGAATGGAAAGTATGCAAGACATGAAGTACAAGGCCAAGTATATGATAATAAATACACAAGTGCAATATACTAGTGAGTTTTGATGTGGTAATCTATGTAAGCTAGTAAGTAATATATGTCAACATGATAACTAGAGTGTGTGGTGTAGGATGACATAACCTAGATGGTGTAGTCATGTAAAAGATGCCCTCAATGGGTATGTATATCGAAGTGTGTATCGAATGTAGATGTAGGATACCCACTCAATGGGTAGATTGAATCAATCAAGTAGTTGGATGTCACTGTAGACACTCAAATAAGATCAAGTGAAGCATGGTAATGTAGATAAATTGATAAACAATAAGCATAGAATAGCAAATGTAAGTCATAGAATGATATTAGCAATGTAAAACATGGATGATGTATAAAATCAAAATGTTTTTGGTGTTTTGACATTTTTTAATGGTTTTATATTTTGATATGAGTTATGTATAATCAATCATAAGGAGATTATATACAAGAATATTGATAAACTATGTACAAGTAAGCAAAACAAAACTATGTACAAGTAAGGCTAAGAAGCAGCAATGAGTCTCATGGGAGACTCCCTATCATGGTGTCTTGTATCAAACAAATAAATCATGCATGATTGTGAAGCATGAGGTAATTGCTATGAATATGACTCTAGATATTCAAATTGATTGTTAGTATCTTGGAAATCATAATAACATGTATTATTCCACTCATTATTATCATCTTTATTTTGAACCAATGGAATGTTGGTGCTGAATTTTGTTGTATTTGGATCTTTTCTTTTGATAAATTGTGTTTTTGAATGATTTTCCTTAGAATTTTCAATAAATCTCAAAACTTGGTGACAAAAATTATCAACCGCTAGAATAGGAGTAGTGATGCCTTGAGCCTACTTGCCCAACCCTTGACCTTGATAATCAAACTATTGTATATATTTTTGACCAAACCCATACTTATTTGAAAGTTGAGCCTCATTTTGGAGAGGTAGGTGTGTACCTTTTTCATGTTTTACCTGTGCTTGTGGTTATGTTTGTTGCTCTGATTTTGCTTTTTTATCCTTTTATTGTTTTGAGTTATGCTTTGGTAACCACTTTTCTACTATTTCTAAATTTGACCCTTTGTGAATGTGTTCTTGTGTCACTATGGATTGCTTGACTAATTTCCCTTGTATAGAGTCCTTATTATCAATTATCTATTGTATATATTATTTTAATGCAAAACATGAATCTATGTGATGCCCATGTATTCTATGATATGCACAATAATATCTAGATCTTCTCACTAGATGTAGAGGAGGTAGTTTGATAAACTTAGATTTAATCATTTCCCTTAGCACATGTCACTTGATCTCTTATGTGACCTTTGAATGCTTTTTGAATCACTAGTTGTAGATTTACCTTATTGTGATTTCATGTTTTGATATGTAACATTACTTGTAACCAATTGATTAGGTGAAGGTACATATACATGATTGACACTAGGGTGCCTTTAAGGTTTTTCTATTATAATATAATTTTCCAATGTTGTGATCTTTTCATGTAATAGTTGATTCTATGTTTGTAAATCTGAAATTATCTTGCTCATACTGGTGATTTGATCCCTTAGAGTCTCACAAGTACAAACTGTAGTTATTTTCAATTGAACATGTAAGCACATATGTTAAAGATAGTTTGAAAAAGCTATAGGTTGAATGTATACATTAGGAACAATAGTATAGGTTGCCTTACCTTTTGGAGGAGTGATAGCATAGACCTAGTTAGAGGGAAAGTAGTTATCACCCTCTTGAGGGAGAGGAGGAGAAAGGATTTATTTCCTCTTCATGAAATAAGGCATTGAAACAAGAGTAACCAAAGAGGCATATACATTTAAGTATAAACTATGCATATAGGCTAAAATGCATGTAAGTGGAATTATAAATTGGATTGCAATATGATTATAGAGGACATTCTACATGAGAGATAGCAAACAAGGGATAGAGAGTATGGAACTGTGCATTGATGCATAAATAATTTTGACATGTGTTATGATATGTATAATGTGTTTAGCATGATAAACATGTAAATGTTTCTATATGAGAGATAGAGAGCATGGAATTTTCCATTGATGCATAGAAAAGCTTGACTTGTAGCATGACATTTCTAACATGTTTAGTAAAATAAATTTTAAAATTATTTTGCATGAGCAAAAGAGAATATGAAAAAATAATTTTGAAATTTTGTGCATATTTGGCAATGAATTTTGTAATATCATCCCATATAATGAAACATAAGCATGAAATTCAAAGGATGAAGCTTTGTTATAGCATATGATAGAATTCATCATTCGTGTACATGATATGGCCCATTATGGTGTCCTTTTTATTTGAAAGAAATGTAAGAAAAATTTGTATATAAGTGAGAATCATTTTTACAATTTGATTATGGATGTAAGGTGATACCTCAAGAATCAAATAGGTGCTAGTACATGTAACTAAGGTTTTTTGATTGAATTTTTAAAACTAGTATGATAATTTTAAAATTTTGATATGAATTTATAGAATTTTTGTAGAATTTTTCTTGAAAATTTTAAGAAAAATTAGAAAATATTTATAAAATTAGAAATATATTTTTCCACATTTTTGGAATGTGTTTGTATGCAAAAAGGATCTAGTATGTGCAAACTAGGGTTTTGACAAAATATATGAAAATTTTATAATTAACTTTTAGATTTATAATTTTTAAATACAAAAAAAAAATCAATAAATTATGGCAAAAAATCAAAAAAAAATACCCTAGGGTTTCTAGGGTTTTTGCAAAATTTGAAGTAAATCGGGTTCACCAAATATTTTGTTATTTTTGAGAATAATGGAGTTTTATTCCTATTTAATAAACAAGTCTGATTAGGGAAAATCAATAAATAATATTCCTAATTCTGGAAATTAATTTATGAATTTGAATTGCAATTTGACCTTTCTAAAAATAGTAAGAGAGTAAGGAGAAATGTAACTTAGCTTATTTTGAGTTGTCTGATCTAAGACAGGGTCTATAAATTTGCATGCAGGACTAAGACATTATTTTAAATAGGATCTTGGACTTCATTTTTTGATTGGACAAGAGCACTAAAAATGGACACCCTAGGCTTTGGTGTTATATTCCTACTCTGGTACTATTGTGTTGAGGGTTTAATATTTATGGGTTTTGTTCGCCTACTCAAGGTGAGCCTGTGTACCAATTTTTAGGTCTTCACTATCAACAAAACTCCCTATAGAGATGATTCTTCATATACTTGGATATTTTATGCAATTGAAAAAAACTTTGACAAATAGGAAAAAGGGGTTAGTGTGTAAAGGATATGTTGGATGCACTTCACACCCTATGTGTGAGCATGTTGCCTATATACCAATACGCTGAGGAAGGACAAGCTAATGTATTTATCCCATTGAAGTGTTTGGTGCAATTGTGTATAAAAATACAACTAGATGCAAAATTGAGTATACTTGAGATGGTTAGGGACTAGTCTAAAGACTTGGTTTAGCATGAAAGGGTATAGGTTGGTTGTATGCAAAGAATAGGGAAGATTTATTGAATGGTCTTTTTTGTATTCTTGCTTGCTTTAATGATATTTGCCAACCCTTCTAAATGGACTTTAAATGGCCTTTTATAGGGGATTTAATGATCATGGGTTAAATGAATTTGCATGAGGCTGACATGAATTAGGATAAGGATTTGGAAAAATATGACCATTTGGACCTATTTTGTACTTGTAAAACAATGTTGAAAAGGGGACACCCTAGGGTCCAGTGCTATAGTCTAAGTTGGGCATTATTTTCTTAGAGATAAGTTTTTTGGTTTTGTTTATTGTCCCTGAGTGAACCTTCTTGTAAAATTTTAGATGTTGGATGTTTATGGATGACTGGGAATAAGGAAAAAGGTGTCTAGAAGGGTTATGAAAGTAAGCAAGAGGGACCTATGGATTGGGAGTCATTATCCATGCTCAAGTTACCATTTTTTGAATTTTATATTACACATTGCTTTTTTATTGTCCATATAGCCCAACCTAGGGATTAGGCTTGAGAAATTATTTTTTTAATTTGTTTTGAATTTATTCACTAACAATTGACTAACCTCTCTTGGATTCATGATCTACATCATGGCATGCCTAGTGGGATCTCTCGAAGGATTGGGCACATCCCACAAATTATTTTATACCATTATCGTTCTTTTTATTTACCAAAATTAACCTAGTAACTAAATTAATTTAACTCTTTTTCTTCAAAATTTCATTCAACTTTTTTTCATGTGTAAATAATGAATTTAACCTATTAAATAGTGAATTTTCCCTTAAAAATAGTGGATTTGGCCTGCTAGTCAAAAAATTAATCATTTTATATTTTTATGTTTGTTCTATCTATAGGTATAAATGTTGAAATCACTCTACAAAATGGTGAAATTGTAGATAGTACATGTAAAATTAGTCTATAAATCAGCAAAATCATCATCAATTTGATGAAATCATTGTTACGCCTTTTCTAATTATTTCTTTTTAGAATGGTGAAATCATTTAACTTAGCAGATAAATTATTATCTTTTAGTATTTTTAAATTTTTATCTAACATTAATTAAATCATCATACTCAATAGCAAAACCGTTTCACTATGTTTTCTATCTAGTTTTGTACGCAAGTTAAAATAACTAAATTATTTACCCTTGTAATGAAATTCTTTTTGATATGAGTGAAATCATATTCTATATTTTTTTATTTTTTTATGTAGATACAATCGATAAAAATCACTCTACTTATCGGTGGAATTTTTTTGCTTATTATTGAAATTGCTTTGCTTATTGATGAAATCGCTATTTGCATGTACATCAATGAAATCATCATTTTGTGAAAAACTAAGAGTTAAAGAAACCTTTTTTAATCTCCTTATTGAATCAAAACCACTTTTATCAAAATTTTATTTATTTGAGTTGTATGAACTTAGCCAAAGAAGTGGTATTTTGAGTCAAACCAATCTATTTTACTTCACATTTTGATTTGGTGTCTAGAAACTTCTTGCTCGCATAGATTAAATAACAATAAATAAATCATATATTAACCAAAATATAGATTACAACCCTAGTTCTATATCATGGGCCACTTCAAGGGGGCTACCTCCTTAAAGCAAGGCTCTATTACAAATAATTTATTGGATACCCTATAACACCATATATCCCTATACTTATACTATTTCTTACCTATCTCTCTCCATATGCTAATGCATGTGAGACTATTCCCTATCCTATTATACCCCTCTAGGTACATTACATTCCATCCCCCTTAAATATGTTTTTCCCTCAAAACATAATAATAATTAGCAGGGCCAACTGAAATCCAAACCAACAATAAGTTGAAGACCATATGGAAGCTTTTCCATGCGTGTGTTGTTACTTCCATTTCTTCTATCTATATTGTGATAGTAATAAATTAAACATAAGCACTAAGATAGGAGGTGGATGTGCGTAAATATGAATGAGTAGACTAGCAGCAACTAGAATTTAGTATTGAGAGTCAAGCAATGAAAGTTAAATCTTGATGATGATCACCTCAAATTTAGAACATGGGTACACAAAATAGTTGTCCTTATGAACTGATTGAGAGTACATGCCATCCCCCTTAGCATTATTTTCCATAGGAGGTGTAGCCTCTATTCCTTTCTTAGGATCTATGATTGTTGGCTTGGCCTCATCTATGGGATACTCAAGTATGGTGATATCCTAAATAGATTCATTAGAGGAGTGCTTGGGCACTTCTAGTGCTTGTTCTGGTGATTTTAGCCAATTGATGTGGTCTTTTGTGAGCTTGGCTAAGCCCACCACTTCCATCATTGTCTAAGGGTGCCACATTTGAACCTCCACTTGAATCACATCTTGAATTCCATTGATAAAGTAATGAATGAAGAATGCAATAGAAGTACCATTGGTTAAGGTTTCAAACTTAGTCTGATATTCCCATATTGTCTCGATTTGTCAAAGCTAAGTCAATATACTGGTGAGATGATTTCTTGAGAGAATGGGAAACCCCAAGAGAACTAGAATATTAGACATCAATTTCAACCAAAAATGCATCCTTACAATATGACCATTTTTTTTGACACTAATAAGACAAAATGACAATTATTAGACTAAACTACACTAGATGAGGATATTACATAGATTGACAATTAACACATAAGATGATGATTAACACATAAGACTAAACATCAATTACTAAAATTAATGAACACTGAATGACATGTCATATACCCACCAAACACATATGATGCATTATCGACAAACTTAATTTTGACATAAAATATAAAAAGACAAAGGTAATGAATGTTGACTTTATAACATATGAAGACGCTACTTATAACAATTTACATTGACCTACATAATTGACACCATAAATTAAATTTCCACTATTTTAATGAATGGATGATTTTTATCAACCTAAAACATCATGGGTAGATTAGGATTTAGACTTACTAAAGACTTATTTGAACTCTAAAACATCATGGGTAGATTAGGACTTAGACTTACTAAAGACTTATTTGAACTCTAACAATCTAAAAATTAATACTCAAGACTATGCAAATAAACATTATGGATTATGAATAATTATGATTTAAAACACTAAAAATAATGACACTTATTACAAAACACTATTACAACAAATGAAAGGCTTCAAAAGATGAAATACCATGTAACAAGTGAGAATACCACTAAAACTAAGGAACCTAACCCTAAACCTAATACCATGGGATTCTTGGAGAAAATCATGACTAGTATGGAAATAATCTATGGTAGTAGCCAATCAATGGACATGGCAGTAGTCAGTCAATGGATGTTACAGTAACCAAAGCCAATAAGGATTGTGAGAGACTAGGTGAGCACTGAGTGCATGAGCTAATTTAATATAGATCTTAACGAGGTAAATGGTAAATGGATTATTCAAAAACCATGTAGTTGAGAAAATTATGGCACTGAGAAGGATGGTGAGTGAGCTGAGTGGTGGATAAAAACATAGGTTGGTGTAGTGAATCTAAATGAGGTGAACATCCAGAGAGGCTATAAAGTGGTGTGGCATTGGAATGCTCATATCAAAATGCTCAGGTGGAAAGGGTAGATCTAATGGTACTTTGATAAGGATATGGATATGAGAGCTTGAGATGAGCTTGAAGGAATCAATGAAGCTATGGAGAAAGGGTGTCAATGACATAGGAGCCTATGGCCGCAAGCTAAGTTGAAAGAAGCTAGATCCAAGTTGATAAATGGTAGATGGTGAGAGAGCTAAACCACTATGGAGATAAGTGTGATAGAGATGTGTTTATGTAGTTCTAATCAAATGATGTAACTAAGAAGACCAAAAATAGTGTGATAAGATCTAAATGTGATGCAAATTGAGATAAAACAGCCCCAACAACATTGATATTGTAAAAATCTAAAGTTAGACAAAATCTCCCACTGATACACAATAACCACCAAATAACCATGAAAATAACAAGAGCTCAAAAATAACAACTTTGAATGTAATATTGGAAATATTCACACTAACAATACTACAAACTAAAATATTGTAAATGCCTATAAATGATGAAAAAATTGTCTCATTGTAATTTTACTGCAATGGAAAAAAATTGCCCAAGAAAGTGCTCTAATACCAATTTCAAGAAACCTCTTACTTGCATAGACTAAATAATATAAAATGACTCATTTAATAACCAAAATGTAGATTACAACATCAGTTTTGTATCACGGGCCACTTCGAGGGGGATACCTCCTTAGAGTAAGGCTCTATTACAAATAATTTCTTGGATACCCTATAACACCATATACACCTATACTTATACTATTTCTTACCGATCTCTCACCATATTCTAATGCATGTGGGATTATTCCCTATCCTATTATACCCCTCTAGGTACATTATATTTGGGCATTAAAATGAATTCATTTTTCAATTTGGGTTATAGTAAAACTTGTTTCTTTGAAAATTTATTTACTTTATTACAAGTTTTCTTGTTTCTTGATTATCTTGTGGGGTTATTTTTGTGTTTATGCTCTCCCCTTTTGGGTGACTTAAAAACATAGAAGTTCTTATTTGTCTTTACCCTATATTTCATTTTGACTATGTGGGGTGGATTTCATCACCTTATTGTAAGTATTTAAAGGTGCATTGACCTAGAAGTGACATCTTATCATCATACCAAACTCTACTTATTTGATAAGATATATAAATTTAGAAATGTTACCATTGTGAAGGCCTGGCTTTGTGCCTAAACATTGTTGTATGAGGAAAGTATGAGGCATTCTTTCCAATATCCTAGGCCAAGGTGTGGTACCCTTGAAAGGAAAAATATTTGCAATGAGATTGAACTTCTTCATTGATATATGTGTGTCCATTTACTGCCTATTATGGATTATATATAGGGGTCATCTAGAAATCCCTAGTAAAACTATAAGTAAACCCCAAATCTGGTAGTACTTCACTGAGACCCTTATGCCTGAAGTGGTTATGAAGCAATAATACCCTATCGTGAATGTCCTAATTTTAGATTACATTTTATATGCCTCTTTTATCTCAAATCAGTCATTGATGCAAGGGTGAAAAGGTAACATCCCTCAAAGATCTCCTTAAGCATACAAACCTTCAGAGAGAAGGGTGGGGTTAAAATATCACCAATAATTATAATAGTTTATTTAATGAACATTTAAACTTATTATCCTCTCTCAAGGTGAGTATTTCAAAGGTTTAATGGATGTGATTCAAACCCATGTTAGTTATTAAATTGCCTTGTAATTCTTGTGTGTTGTTGTTTGATTGTTGTGTCTAAACTTTGTTTATACTTGAGACCAAACCAAACAAACCGAATCTAAATCCAAAAAAATTATACACATACAATGAGGTGTTACTCTACCAAAATTTTGGGTCAAACAAAAGTGACATGTTAAAACTTGTTCCCAATACCTATTTTACTTATCCAAACCACACCGTTAGGATACCTAATTTGAACCAAGAATCTTGTCCTAATCCAAATTGTCATTTCAAACCAAGTCCAAAATTATAACTTCTTACTCATGTTGTTCCATTATGTCTCTCATTTAAGTCCAACCCTAAAATGACAAATTCCAAATATCAATTCAAATGTTATTATGCTAGCCAATTCAAAACCAATACCAATTCAAAATCCAAATTCTAATTCTAGTCCAAGCCAAGTCCAATGTCAAACATGGTTGACCAGGTCAACTTGAATCAAATCAAATTAGGCCTTTTCCAAAAATTCAAATTCCATTCAAAATTCAATCAAATTTCAAAATCAAATCAAGTTTAATTTAAGTCAAATTATCAAAACTAATGTCGATAAAACATTTTTTAGGTCCAAATTCTATTTGAGGTTCACACATTTTAAAACTAAACCAACATTCCCAAGTTAACTTGTTTAAATCCTATGTCAAATTTTATAAACCAATCAGATGGCATTTCAAACCAACATTCAAAACCAAAATCAAACTTGTTGAAATCCTTTGATGTAATAATATTTGTGCACCCTTTTGAAAACAAGTTTGATTTACATACCTCTCTTATTTTGATACTTACATGGATAAAATTTGATTGAGCTATTCAACTTTAACATTTGCATTGACATACCCAATTTAAACATTCAATGTACACTAAGGTAAATTTCAACTTCAAAGCCAAAATCAAGTTCATCTTGAATTATGTACCAAGCCAAATCTAGTTCATCTTGAACCATGTACTAATCCAATCAAAGCCAAATCTAATTCATCTTGAACCATGTACCAAACTAATTATGTACCAAACCACTCCAATTTTGATTTGGTTCATCTTGAACCACATTCTAATTCCAAATCAAGTCTATCTTATCCAAATTCAACTATTTCAAAATCAATTGCATGTTAATTTGAAACCACTTCTTATCTTTCCATTCAATCTCCCACACATGTCAGTTGGGAATGACAATGTCATATCATACATCCTTACTTTACTTTGAATAATATCTATGCCAATTCACCCTTTTAAGGGAAAATCAAATAAAAACCACTGTGACCCATTCCAATCTATTCCAAGATCACCCTTTTTTGGGTCCCATTCTAATATGTGCTAATTTACCCTATTTGGGGCAATAAGACCAAGACCATCTTTCTTTGGGGCCTATTCCAATATGTGCCAATTATCCCTATTAGGGATAAACCAAGACTAATACCACCCTCTTTAGGGCTCATTCTAATTTGTTCTAAGACCACCCTACTTTGGGTTAATTCCAATCTATGCCAAAATTACCCTTCTTTGGGGCCTATTCTAATTTATGTTTAAGACCACCCTTATTTGGGACCCATTCCAATCTATGCCAATTCACCATGTTTGGGTAAATTTTAAATCTAAGACCAAGACCACCCACTTTGGGCTCATTCTAATTATATTGAGACCAAGATTGCCCTTTTTGAATCTCATTCTAAGCAAGACCAAAATTTTCCTCTTAGGGTCTAGTTCCTTTCATATAATCCTTTTGCATGTATCTTTACTTAGGGGCATTATTCTTATATTAATTTGAGTCATTACATCCCATAATTCTAATCTTATCTATTATCGATTATCCTATGTCAAAGTACAATATATCAACTCACCTAAGTTAGCCAACAACTAGCCCATTTTGCATCTTTTTTTGACATTTATACCATTGGTCCAAAATCCAATTCGGTCTTATAACCAAAAAAAAATCTAAATGACCATTATACATCAACAATACCTTCAAAATGTGTCATCTAGTGTAGATTATGGACAAGACTAATTTACAATGACAACTTTTTGACAACAAAGATGGAAACCTTGTCAAACTATTAGAGCTCAATGTTAAACTTCTAGATAGCTTTCTAGTAGATAACTTATACTATTTGATTAGAGATCCTAAAGAGACATCCCTTGTGTAAAATCCAACTAATCAAAGCCAATGGTCTATACATATTATGCTAGTGCCTAGTCAAGAACCATTATCTATTGAATACCAAAGTGTGTCCAAGTATAATAATTACTCGATTGACATATATCATGATCCCCTTCCCAAACATGATCTGATACATCTAGTTCTAAAATCAAGATCAAGACTCTCAAATCATTATTAACATTCATGTCAAATCACCCATATTTGACCAAAATAAAACCATTGATAGTCCATATCTATTTAATGAATGACCTATATTTGGCACATTACTATCTTTGAAAATCCTATTATTCATTGATTTACCAAAAGTCCCCCATTTATAAACATTTATTCATCCCAAATCCTTCATTTCCAAAAAAAGGTGAAAAAGTTATTTATGGACAACACATTTCATTAAGCCCTCTTTATGGCTACTTTAACATCTAAATCATATTATATTTTATAACTAATATAAAATTTGGGTTCCATTCTAGAACTAATGTTAGATTTAGCACCAAAATTAGAATCAACATCAGCCTCAACATCAAATCCATATCCTCTTGAGTTAGAATCAGTGTTAGAATTAAAAGATATTAATGGATGTTGTGATAGTGGCTTACACATTTCTAACATATCTGATTCAAAAATAATTAATCCTTCCATGGTTTTTTTAGAGAATCTTACTTCAACATCGATACAAGTTCTCTTAGTATCCTCTACGAGAATTAAGCTACCTTTTATCCTTCTATTTACATAAGACATGCCTTTACCATTAACCAGCTTAACCATTATATTGACATTCCACCTCTCATAAACATCGATTGGGACCAATAGAATCATTCATTATTGAACTTATTATATGTCAAAATTTTAGTGATATAATTTTTGGGTAAGCAAGACAACATTTCAAGTTGAAGAATAATATCCTAGTGAAACTATGTTTGAGGCTCTAGGAGACAATCAAAGTCTAAACTCAACATCTGTTAGTAAAACCTTGTTTGAGGTGTTAGGAAATAAGTAGAATCAAAAATAAAAGTCCTTTAGTGAAACCTTACTTAAGACATTAAGGGACAATAAAAATGAATTATCAACATCCCTTAGTGAAACCTTATTTAAGATAATTCAAATCAAAATAATCAATAAGACTGTGTCGGTGAAAACCTATTAGAGGTGACAATAGCTAAGACAATTAGTTCCTCATTGCTTGATGAAGAAGTTATTAAAATTAATATTGGCCCCACCACAACTAAAATTAAGTTGAATCCAAAATCAAATAAAATGTGTGTGACTAAAAATCATAATCTTTATTTTTCCATCAACCATTATACAAATCAATCTAATCCTATTATCCATTCAATACCTATATTACATTATCTAATTAGACTATTTATCCCATGACCACCCTTCTTTACCCTTCCTCGTGGCACTCTTTTTCAAAGAGATTATGAAGACATCTTTTTTAGAGGTTTAAAGCAAGTAGAATCAACAATCAATGAAGATTAATATAGTGATCATCTGTATACACCTTAATTGGTCAAGAAACCACACATATCATTTATTTTCATAGTCCTTTTCATAGGAGACTCTTACTAGGGAATATGAGTCTTATTCACATCTAGCCATGTCTTTTTGTCTAATTTATCTTAGTCTTGTTTCATACCCTATACACCTTTTTTACCATTCCTAGTCATTCATGCCTTTCAGACTTAACCCTTACTGACCCAAGTTACTTTTTCCATACTTATTCCATCCCTTTATGTCCCATACCCTCTAGACAATAGCACCTAAATAGGACTACAACATTAAAACCCAAGGTGTCTAGTTTTTGGTGCTATTTTTCAAGTGCAAATTTGGTTCCCAATGATCAAATTCTCCCACTTCATAAGTCTTAACGCTTTTCTTAAATTTGTCCTTAAGTATTCTAATGTTGTAAAAATAAGAATAAAATCTCAAAAATTCAAAACAAATATTCTCCAATATAAAGGTCTTCACAAGTATTTTATATCTAGCACTTACTACTTTGGCACAATAAGTAATTAAAAATTTAGTCAATAGTATAGCTCATCATTCTACATCACACATAGAATTTCATGCTTGATCAAGGAGGGGCCTAGGTGAAATTTCATTCTTGAATCTATTGTTCATATTTTTTATACATGTTTCTTAAGAGATAAGTACATCAAATCCTGAGACCCTAGATTGAGGGTTAATATAGGCAACAATCAGAATAGTAGGGGTTATTGATTGTGTGATCATTCTTCCCTTGACCTAGTTTTTTTCCCTTTTCACCTTTAATGCATTTTTTGTTTATATGTGCATAGGTGAATATAGGGTTTTGAATATTAAAAAGGACCTATAGTGAGCTCTGTGCACTTTTAGGCCTCAATATTTCAAGACAAATTAGGGTCACACATACTTGGTGAACAAAACCTAGAAAGCTTATAACTTCAAGATAATAGTGTCAAGGTAGGACTACAGCACTAGACACTAAGGTGTTCCTATTTCTAGTGCTCTTATCCTTTCATATAATTAAAGACAAATCTAGGTTCTAGATAGTGCCCCAGTCTTGTGTACAAGTTTTTAGAACTTTGAATTATCCTATTTTTCTAGATAAATACTTTTCTCTTTTTACGCAAACTAATTTGATCAAATTTATGTAAACCTATATTTTACTACATTTGATTGTAATTTTCCCCATACTCTAGACCTCTTTATTTTCTAGGAACTAGACCCTAGTTTCCCAAAAACAATATATCATTTGGTAAACCTGACTTACTTCGAACAAATTTAAAACCCTAAGTACCCTTAGGGTTTTTCTTTCATATTTTGTGCAAAAATTACTTTAAAAATTTCTGATTTTCATATAATTTTTTGTGCAATTATTCTATTCAAACATATTTTTAGAATTTAAATTATAGCCATAATTTTTAAAATATCTAAAACCCTAGCTCAAAACCCTAGATTTCCGAACTAGGTCCTCAAACCCTAGGTTTCCCTCCCTTACAAATTTTAGAAATTAATTTTGAAATTTTTGAAAAAAATTTAGTGTGCCAAAAATATTTTCAAATTTTCTAAATTAATAGTTATTTTTTTCAAAAATTCAATTTCAAATTACTAATTTTTTTATCAATTTTTGTGTAATTATTTTATTTTAATTAATTTTAGAATTTAAATTATAGCCTTAATTTAAAAAATTCTGAAATTCTAGCCTATAAACCCTAGATTCATAAACTAGGTCCCTCCACCTTTTAAACCATTCATCCTTTAAAATTGTTAGAAATTAATTTCAAAATTATTGCAAATTATTTAGATGGTCATAGGTATTTTCAAAATTTCCATGTTAGTAGTTATTATTGCATTTATTTTGCTTAATAGTACTTCTTCATATTTTGTGTGGTGAAAGAAATAAGATGGCCACTAAGGCACTTCTTCCCTCTCATCCCATAGATAATTTTTTTAATTTTTTTGCATAATTATGATAATGAGTGGATAAATTTGTAAAAGTGCACATCAACTGAAAATGTCAAAACTAATTTTATTTACAATAAAGATAATTACTATTGTTTTAATGAGGAATATTATCATGTATATGAAAGTAATAGTGAAGAAAAATTCTATGCATCTTCTCCTCTCAAACCTATCTCTTTCATCCCTTCTAAAAAAAATACTTTTGATAAATGGTAAAAAATACTTCTCACCTCATTCTTCTATGCACAATGCACAAAATGAACAAATTAGTCATGTGAACCTCAAATAGGTGATAATTTTCTTCCATGTGAACCTAC